>JAQGBX010004626.1:0-15025 GCA_034698745.1 Megaphyllum sjaelandicum | reverse complement strand
TTTTATTTTAAAAAATCATCGGGACCAATGTTAGACCAGTAAAATTTTTTGCAATTACACTTTATGGAGGTTTTTTGATTATATACATGGGTCCCTATGGGGGGACCAGCATATTTTTTGATTTTAGAGAGGATTTGATTTTACACAGGTTGATTTTAGACGAGTTCTACTGTAAAAGGTGTAGGATTTACTTTAATAGCGTCACGAAGCACATCCCCAACTTCAGAAGTGACACGACTCAAAAGTGAAGAAACTCATAAGTGACACGACTCAAAAGTGAAGAAACTCATAAGTGACACGACTCAAAAGTAAAGCAACTCATAAGTGACACGACTCAAAAGTGAAGAAACTCATAAGTGACACGACTCAAAAGTGAAGCAACTCATAAGTGACACGACTCAAAAGTGAAGAAACTCATAAGTGACACGACTCAAAAGTAAAGCAATTCATAAGTGACACGACTCAGAAGTGAAGCAACTCATAGGTGACACGACTCAAAAGTGAAGCAACTCATAAGTGACACGACTCAAAAGTGAAGCAACTCATAAATGACACGACTCAAAAGTGGAGCAACTCATCGTTGATACGTCATCCCTACCTTAAATTCTGACCATTACGTCATTCCTTAAATTCTAATGATGACGTCATTCCTTAAATGTTGATCCTGACGTCATTCATTAAATTCTGACGATGACGTCATTCCTTAAATTCTGGCGATCAAGTCACTCCTCAGATTCTGACGATCACGTCATTCCTCAAATTTTGACGATGACGATATTCCTCAAGTTCTGACGATGACGTCATTCCTTAAAATCTGACGATGACGTCATTCCTCAAATTCTGACCATCACGTCATTCTTCAAAATCTGACGATGACGTAATTCATCAAATTCGGACGATGCCGTCATTCATTAAATTCTGACGATGACGTCATTCCTCATATTCTGACGATGACGTAATTCCTCAAATTCTGACGATGACGTAATTCCTCAAATTTTGACGATGACGTAATTCCTCAAATTCTGACGATGACGTAATTCCTCAAATTCTGACGATGACGTAGTTCCTCAAATTCTGACGATGACGTAGTTCCTCAAATTCTGACGATGACGTAATTCCTCAAATTCTGACGATGACGTCATTCCTTAAATTCTGACGAAGACGTCATTCCTTTTCCACGCAGCTCCAGGCGTAGAATTCCACGTTTGCGCGTAACGTAGCGCGAACCCTCCGCAACTCGAAAATCCATTCCTTCTTATAAAAAATTCGTAATATCCGAATTCGAAATTTGTCTTAAACGAAAAAATTCACACAGCTAGATGAAACCTCTCTTTTTCGAAGATTAAGATATTCGCTCATATACTCTTAGTTTTCATCCATGAATATTTCATGATCGATAAGCTTTTGAAAGCATTCACTCACCAATTTTATATATTTATTTATGCATTTATATTTTTTTTGGCAAATTTTTAAAACGTTTAGAAATAGACAAGATGGCTGCCATGCTGGTTAGTTTTTGGTCCAACCGTGGTCATTCAGCATACCTAATACATATTTCGTGGTGGTCAGTACGAATTAACGTATCGCGGCTGGGGCCGCGGGCTCCCATCAACGCAATAATGATATTAATAATGATAATAATAATGATACAGCTTTTTTAGTTTCGGTATCTGATGGTACGTCTCGTGGTCTATGGTCTTATGCGCCATGCAGACTATTGATTTTTTGAGTTTCATTTCGCTCCAACCAACCCAAGTACGAAAAATTTGCCACGCAGCGCCAAAGAGCGTAACAATGCCAATGACCCTGCTAGCAGAAACGATAATGACGCCCTCGTGGCCGATGACGTCAATCATGGCGGAGGAAGCGCCACCTACGCGGTGCGGGGGGAATCCGTGACGTCATCCTGCGAATTCTTTTACTTTTCCGATGAATGGATTGGATCGTGACGTCACTTCGTCACGTTGCTTCCTCTCGTATGTCGAGGTGTCACGTCATTTGCTGGAACGTCTTCGAGTTGAATATTGATAAGTTGAGTGTGACGTCATTTGCTTGAGCGTCATCGTGCAAGTTGAAAATTAGCCGAACAGTAGGCCTACTCTGGAGAACGTACTATGACGTCATAATGATGAATATTACTTTCCATCACTAATTTGAGTAGGGACGTCGTTGTGACATCATTAATTGGCGTATAGCCGAACAGTACTCTAGAAAACGTACTATGACGTCGTTAATTGACAAGTTTGGCTATGACGTCATAATGATAAATATTAATTCCCATCGCCAATTTGAGTATAGTGATGTCGTTGACAAGTCTGGCTATGACGTCATAATGATGAATATTAATTCCAACTGCTAATTTGAGTAGTGACGTCGTTGACAAGTCTGGCTATGACGTCATAATGATGAATAATAATTCCCACTGCTAATTTGAGTAGTGACGTCGTTGATAACTTTGACGTCATAATGATGAATAATACTTTTCATTGCTAATTTCAGTATAGTGACGCAGACGTCATAATGATAAATATTAATTTCCATCGCTAATTCGAGTAGTGACGTCATTGAATATTACGCTTCCTATTATGTTGAGGCATGACGTCATTTTCTGGAGTGTCGAGTTGAATATTGATAAGTCTAGGTGTGACGTCATTGACAAAAGCGGCATCTAACCGACCATTACGCTAGAAAACGTACTAAGACGTCGTTGACAATTTCGGTTATGACGTCATAATGATGAATTTTACTTTTCATCTCCAATTTGAGCAGTGACGTCGACAGCACTGTCTCAACAACGCATTTTTCTCTGATAACATTGTCTCAACAAAGAATTTTTTGACAGAAATATCTCAACAAAGTATTTATCTGACTATGATAGCACTGTCTCAACAAAGTATTCTTCCGCCAACACTGTCTCAGCAAAGTATTAATTTATCTGACAACACTTCCTCAACCAACTATTTTTCAAAGTCTTAACAAATTATTCTCTAGCAGTTCTGTCTTATAACCCAGCGAGCATTTAAGCTCAATGCGGACTGGGAATACGTCGAAATTTTTTACTGTAATCATATTTTCCTAGAAGGGATTATTTCGGCCAACTTACACCCACTTTAAGCCTGATCGCCCACACGTAGTCATGCGCCAAATCCCAACCAATAGCGAGCGTGAGTCTGACGTCATTTCGTATTTTATAAAACATGTTGAACTTCTCGGTAACAGGATTTTAAATTTTATTAGAAAAATAAAAATCCTATAAAACATAAAAGAAGCTGACGTTGAATAAGGGGTATTAATAATTTATATCATCGAAAGCCGAATTCAAAAACGCGCACTTTTGCTTTTGCCAAACACCAAAAGGTGAACGAACTCATAAAATCAGCGAAAATATCGCGATAAAGGCATTAAAATACGATGTGCTACTTACCACCTTTTTATTCCGTCCAAATAATTCACTTTTTTACGATAAAAAGATGCAAATTCGATCCTTTCCACTCCTTGCCCAAATCAAGATGGCGGCAATTCCATCGAGACATTGAGAATAGATGCAAAAATCCAAACACGAGCACACAAAAGATGGCGTCATCGAAAGTTACATTGGAACACCTATGGAATAGAACGAAAATAAAAGAACGTCATTGTAGCACATACATGTACATGTACGTAATGTAAAAATGAACTTTCGACTCCTTGCCCAAATCAAGATGGCGGAAATTCCAGACATCCTGTGGACATAAATGTAAAAATCAACTTTGTTAACAGTTTTGTTCTTACAATCGCAAAATTTTAATAAAGGACAGTTTGACCATTCAAATCTTATTTGTCATCACGAAGTATATGTTAATTTGTAAATCAAGACTACCCGTTTTAAGGAAAATTGCATCATACTGAAATTTCCATATTTTATTTGCCTACTTACATGTACATTTGAAACTATCCAGATTTTAGATATTTTTAGCAATCTTTTTGGCACAAATCAACAAAATGGACCCTCTTCTATTTTTAAATAATAGCAATACAGTAAAACCTGTTACATTACGTACAGTATATTTATTGCCTTATTACACATTTGGTTTTTTTTTAAGAAAAAATTATCAAGTTTTCTTCGTTTTAAATGTTTTGTTGCTTCTTATGATCATGTTTTCAGTTATTTTTTTCGATCTGAATAACATGCATGATTGGTTGAATTATTTTAAAGCCACTAGGGTTAAAGCAAGATGTAAGGTGACTCATCTGTTATCTGGTCACTTTTTAAGGTACGTCATTGGCAATGTAAAAATTGCAAAAAATACAACATACACTGGTCACTGTACACAATAGACAGGTGGTCATGGTCACTATACAGAGAAAAGTAGTCAACATAAACAGGTGGTCACTTTTCCAGGTTTTACTGTATAGATATTTCATCGATTATGGGCAAGTATGTTGTGTTAATTTTAAACTATAATTGTGAACAATATTGTAAATTAGATGTGGCTTTAAAAAACATCAAAAAACCCTTTTTTTAAATTTTTGTTGCGTACTAAATGTCCTCATAAGTTTTTTTTTCCAAAATTTGCCCATTCAGATGATATAGGCCTAGCATTTTTTTCATAAGCTACCCAGTGGAACCAACTTATGGGAAAAGTGGACAAAAATCACAATTCACTAGATTTTTGTTTCTTTACACATTTATTGCTGCGGAAACACCATAAAAGATCTAATCTTGGTTAATAAACACTAATAATTTGGTTAGCACATAGTGTTTATTTACTAAGATTAGACCTTTTATGGTGTTTCTGCATCAACAATTGAGTAAAGAAATAAAATTCTAGTGAATTATGATTTTTGTCCACTTTTCCCATAGATTGGTTCCACTGTGCGCTCGTTGAAATAATTTCAAACGTTATTTACAAATGTATCTGAAAATGTAGTTTAGATTTCATTTCAAGTCCAAGTCGAAATTGTAAAATGAATGAAGTGAAATGAATGAATGTATGAACCAGTTTTAAGGGCAAATTCACGAGAGTTGGCAAACCATGCTAGCAGCAGTGTTATGCGTGTTTGCCTAGCAGCTTTTTTTTTTTCGGAGATGTATCTGAAATGTATCTGAAAATGTAGTTTAGATTTCATTTCAAGTCCAAGTCGAAATTGTAAAATGAATGAATGAACGAGTTTTAAGGGCAAATTCACGAGAGTTGGCAAACCGTGCTAGCAGCAGTGTTATGCGTGTTTGCCTAGCAGCTTTTTTTTCGGAGATGTAATTTTTCGTTAATTTTGTTATTTTCGTTTACTTTTCAGCTATATCAACATCTCAGGTGAGGGGGCCTGGTGTGACAGAAGCAATGCCTGAGGAAAGCTACTATGCAGCGAGCAGTCATTCCGTGCTAAACGCGCTACCTTCACAAAAATTAAGGTAAAAATAGAAATGTTTAAAAAGAAATTTGATAAAGAAATACCCTTAAACGTCGTCTATTATGTAAAAAATGTCAATTTTGGGAGCTGCATTTTTTAAACGAAAATTTGTCTCAATCTAAATTTATTTTGAAATGCATTTCTTAAAATGTATTTCTTTCGAAGACCCTCTTGATGAAGCACAAAGTGAGCCCACAACGAAATAAAAATACCTCGTGATACATTTAAAATACATTTTTTAAGACAAAATAGATTTACGATGAATTTACAGTAATGTTTTTTAAAAAATACATTAAATTTAGATTTCTTTATATGCTCTGTAACATACTGTATATTTTAATGAAAATATGTAAAAAATGTAAAAAATGTCAATTTTGGAAGCTGCATTTTTTAAACGAAAATTTGTCTCAATCTAAATTTATTTTGAAATGCATTTCTTAAAATATATTTCTTCTGAAGACCCTCTTGAGGAAGCACAAAGTGAGCCCACATCGAAATAAAAATACCTCGTGATACATTTAAAATACATATTTTTAAGTCAAAATAAATTTCAAATGCAATTACAATAATGTTTTTTAAAAAATACATTAAATTTAGATTTCTTTGTATGTTTTGTAAAATATATTTTAATGAAAATATCTTTTTTAAGGTATTGAAAATGCATTTGAAAATATATTTTTCATACATTTTAAAATTATTTTGAAATAACTTTAAGGGCCGGCTGCACCAACAGAGGTTACCCTTACCCTGGGGTTAATCCGCCATATAACCCTTGGTTAACCCGCTTTCTCATTGCACCTACTGGGTTAATGCAAAAATTTAAAACAAAGGTTAACCCAGACAGTAGGCAGGGTTAACCGCAGCTTAGGCAAACAAAGAAAAAAAAATGGGGACACCACCTACTCGAAGATTTTGCAGGTTAAACGTAAGTTTTTTAACCCTTGGTACATTTCACCAAAGGGTTAGTTGGTGCAATGCAGACGTGTAACCTGGAGGTTAATCCTTAACCTAAGGTTGGCAAACCTTTCAATTTAACCTCTGTTGGTGCAACCGGCCCTAATTGTTCCAATCTATACATATTTTGAATAACTTTTAAAATATATTTTAAAGCTAAAAACACATTTCCGTTTTTTTAAAAAATGCATTTTAAAAAACATTTATTATTACAATAATACATTTTTAGAAATATATTTCTAAAGCTTTTTTTTTCGATGTGGGCGGATTATCGATCACTCCTCCCGCTCTTAGAATGACGTCATATTATCGTAGGGATTTGTCCATCGAATTGATATTACAGTCAGTAATAAAATAAAGTAGAAAACTAAGATTTCCCTTCAACGTGAAAATAATCCTTTCCCCTCCTATTTCTTTACCCCAAGAATCAAATTCAATTTTCTTAACCAAAATCTCGAATTTCTCATTCGTTTAAAATCGTTTGCCCTTCAAAAAAAGTTAATTTTCAAGCAGCTCCTCTTCTGGATTTGATCCTTATCTAATTCCATTATTGGAAACGTAGTTAAAGAGGGATTTTTTTCACGATTATTATTATTAAATTTGCAGCGCGATGGCAAATCAATTACGGAGTTCGTCAGCAGTTGCCAAAGAATCAACGCTCAACTTGGTTCAGCAACCTTTGAGGGAAGTTCAAAAAAGGACGTTTCGACAACAACCCAGGCTCAAGCTCATCAGAGGAAGGGTAGGTGGTGAAAACAATGCACAAATAACGCCAAAAATATGAAAAAATTAACTCTGTCATGTTACGTACAGTCGAATTTCGGTTATCCGGAATTGGATTAACCGGGGATTACTTTAATAAGCAGGCATTTCTAAATTTTTAGTAAACAATTTAGATTCAGATGCAAGTTTTCAAAAAAAGGCAATGACAAAATGAAATGACAGTTTTACAAAACAGGAATGATTTGCAAATTTTGAAAAAAAAGTGATAAATGTTTTACGATTAATATATCATTGCTAAAAACAAGCTATAGTCTGGAACACATGTTTATTTTTTTGAGAAATGATTCAATTTGTCTATCCTATTCTATAAAATCGGCACAGTCTCTATATAAAAATCATCTTTTCTAAACAAACAAAAGAACATTCAAATATGGCACAAATTACACCAAAAATATGAAAAAAATCAACTCTGCAATGTTACTTACAGTCGAATTTCGGTTATCCGGAATTGGATTAACCGGGGATTACTGTAATAAGAAGGCATTTCTAAATTTTTAGTAAACAATTTAGATTCAGATGCAAGTTTTCCAAAAAAAGGGAATGACAAAATGCAATGACAGTTTTACAAAACAGGAATGAATTGCAAATTTTGGAAAAAAAAATGATAATTGTTTTAGATTAATATATCATTGCTAAAAACAAGCTATAGTCAGTATCAAATGTTTATTTTTTTGAAAAATGATAAAATTTGTCTTAGTATCGTTTCTATAAAATGGGCACAGTCTCTATATAAAAATCATCTTTACTAAACAAACAAAAGAACATTCAAATATGGCACAAATTACACTAAAAATATGAAAAAAATCAACTCTGTAATGTTACTTACAGTCGAATTTCGGTTATCCGGAGTTGGATTAACCGGGGATTACTTTAATAAGCAGGTATTTCTAACTTTTTAGTAAACAATTTATACCCGGTATTCAGTTGCAAGTTTTCAAAAAAAGGGAATGACAAAATGCAATGACAGTTTTACAAAACAGGAATGATTTGCAAATTTTGAAAAAAATTGATAAATGTTTTACGATTAATATATCATTGCGAAAAACAAGCTAGTCAGGAACAAATGTTTATTTTTTTGAAAAAATGATTCAATTTGTCTATCGTTTCTATAAAATCGGCACAGTCCCTATATAAAAATCATCTTTTCTAAACAAACAAAAGAACATTCAAATATGGCACAAATTACACTAAAAATATGAAAAAATCAACTCTGTAATGTTACTTACAGTCGAATTTCGGTTATCCGGAATTGGATTAACCGGGGATTACTTTAATAATTAAGCAGGCATTTCTAAATTTTTAGTAAACAATTTAGATTCAGATGCAAGTTTTCGAAAAAAGGGAATGACAAAATGCAATAGCAGTTTTACAAAACAGGAATGATTTGCAAATTTTGAAAAAAAAAAATTGATAAATGTTTTACGATTAATATATCATTGCTAAAAACAAGCTTTTTTTCACGAATGTTTATTTTTTTGAAAAAAATGATTCAATTTGTCTATCGTTTCTATAAAATCGGCACAGTCTCTATATAAAAATCATCTTTTCTAAACAAACAAAAGAACATTCAAAGATGACACAAATTTCCCAATAAATATATATTTTCATGATTAACATAATAATTATACATACAGTATAATTATTAACAGTAGAACCGTATAACATAATAACTGTTCTGCAAAAATAATAATTTTCACAAATTTATTTTTGTGAAAATTTTTATAATACAGTTCAATTCATTACCCCAAAGAAAGTCAGTTCATTCACTACCATGTGAAAGGCAATTAATTAACAAGAATCTAACAATTATTTTCAAAAGATAAATTTCCAATAAGAAACTTTTTTTTCCCCAAAGCTTGCTATTTTCCTTATAGGGCCACAAATTTTCAAATAAAATATAATTAGTGGTGCTCTTTCTCATTTTTTCGTTAATATACAGTCACAAATACAGTAAAGCCTGTTAAGAGTGACCACCAAAAGAAATACTATGTTAGTCACTGTACACAGGTGGTCACTATACAAAGAATGGCTGAATTAAATTAAAATAATGAACATGTACACTGTACTTGTACATGTAGACTGTAATACATGTAGTAAAAACCACAAAACCAACAAAGTACAGAATTATCATGACCATGTGCATTACATAAGTATATTTATTGGCTGAATTATTCGAGAACCACTGGGATTAAAGCAGGGTTAAAGTGACTCATATGTTATCTGGTCACTTTATAAAGTACATTGGCAATGTAAAAATTGCAAAAAAAAACAACACGCACTGGTCACTGTACACAATAGACAGGTGGTCACTATACGGAGAATTTTTATGAAGGAAATGTACGCTAGAAAAAAAAAACACTAAAAAGTGGTCAACATAAATAGGTGGTCATCATTCAAAGGTGGTCACTTTTCCAGGTTTTACTGTAATTGAAATTCATTTTGGGTAAGAAATACTAGGAAGAAGGAAGTTTTAAAATGGAAGTAATTGCACCTGGATCGGTGCAGGAAAATATTATTTCAACGTAGCGTTGGTTAAATCGAGCAAAAATGAGCTTTTAATTATGTATATTTTTAGACACTGATATCCGTGCCACAGTTGGTTCCGGGGTGCTTTTATCGAGTTTTCGATCGACTCTTGAAGTGGCCAACAAACAGTGTCGAGGAGGGTGCGTTAACTCAGGCTTGACTTTGCCGGAGCCTTGAAAGCAATGCCACTGTGGAAGTTGATGAATTGTTCATTTTCTAGCCCCAAAATCGGGTGCGAAACAAAGGTTGTTGGCAGCACGATTATTAGAAATATGCATGGACTGTATCGAGATTCGATAACCGGCTGATATCTAACCAGAAGCAATCTTCTGATAATGGCCCTCGTGATTCAATTGCTTTTTCAGATAACATTATTCCGAAACGAAAAAGCACGGTCCGTTCGAGGTGTTATTTCCCTCACCATTTACGTAGTACGAGATCCAGATAAGTTTAATCAAGAAAGCCAATCGAACATTTACCGGCCGGAATATTCGGCCCTTCGCAACCTGGGGAAAAATAACCAAGAAATTCCCCGATTAGATTAGATCTTCGGTCGCTTGGTGAATCCGCACTTTTGAATTTTATCTTAAAAAGTGAGATCGGTTCGGTTGACACCCGGAGAGAAACATCCGCAAATGTGCGTCGTCGCGTTTCACTTTTCAAATTCTGGCACCACCGCTGACGTTGGTGATGCGGCTTATCTGCTGCTGCCTGAAAATAAGATTACGGATGGTGCCGTAATGCCAAGTTTACTGGAAAAATGTGGAAAAAACAAAAGATTAAATGTAGATAAATGTAATAATGCGCTGAAAACTCACACCGGATTGGACTCGAGATTTGATATGTGAAAAACGACAGATTATGTGAAAATACACCTTGACTTTGGGTAGATGCGGGTTCAATTCCCGGGTCGCCTATCCTGATTGTGATTTCTCATGGTTTAATCCCATAATCCTTCCCCCTGAGGGAATGTTGGGATGGTTGCTGTATTAAATTTGGCCATGACCATCTTACTTTCTCATCCTGTTCTTCCCCTTGTTTAGGTTAGGTTCTAAACCCATCCACTAGATCGGAGCCAATGATGCTCCGGCAGCAGATATCAACCATCTTGTTAAATTTGTAACAGGCAGCGCATCAGCACTCATCCGCCAAAACCTCCTCATTTTGCTGGTCCCGAGCCCAGGTAAATAAGGTTTGGGCGGATGATTGCTGATGCGCTGCCTGTTACAAATCTGACAAGACGGTTGATATCTGCTGCCGGAACATCGTTGGCTCCGATCCGGTACCGAGGATGCGCTAAATTCTCTAAGTGGCTGCTCTTTTGGATGAGTTTAAACCGAGGAATCCCTTCCCACTTTAACAAGGAGCCCTGAATTGCACCTATATTTCATCGCAGGTCTCGTGTCGAAAGTTCACTCACAATCGTGCCTCTCGAAAGAAGTGGCCGGCACCGATGGTCGAGTGCGTTACGTGCTTGCCTCTCGATCCTAGTGGGGTTTGCTCCCTGGTCGAGGTCGGTAAGAATTTTGAGGATGTGCGAAATTCTCCAAGTGATGGCTCTTTCAGATAAGAGTTTAAACCGAGTGGATTTTGTTTGATCTCTGCACGTTAAAGATCCCTCTCGGGGGGATGAAAGTCCCCCTTCGTAGGCAAAATTCCCAGGTAGGTGATGCTGGCACATCCCCTGGCTTCAATGTTTAGCCCTCGTAACAGAAATAGACCAGCGTTAAAAATCCACTAACAAACAAACTCACGGCGTTTCGTAAATCATAAACGTGCGGAGAAATGCTGCGTCTAAGTTGGAAAAATGGTCTCGCGCCTCGGAATGTTGCCCGGATAACTCGACCGCCAAATAATCTTCTTTGCAAACACCAGGTAATCGATAACTTTTTAATGCCAGTTTTAAATATTAAAACAAAGCCATTTTTTTCTATACAAATATTTCGAGCGGGACTCGCGCTCAAAGACCGTCTTTCTCGTCGTCCATGTTCAACATGGGAATTTTGAGTTCGGTGATGGTGTCGTGGCCATCGTCCAGGATGAGACCGTTGGGCACGGTGGTGAGATTGATGTCGGTGGCGTGGTGCGTGCTGAGATTGAGAACGTCCGAGACTTCCTGGAAAAACGGGTTTCCGGAGAGGATTTGGATCTTGCCGATTCGATGAATTTCCGCCAGCTGCTCGGGTGTGGCGTGCACCACTTGTATATCCCCTTGCAAGGTGTGGATTATCTGAAAGGGAGAACATTTTAAATCCGTAAATGGAAAGTGTTCCCTGAAGGAAATGAAAGATGCGAAAGAAGATTCTCGAGCTACATCGTAAATTTAAAAAACTCACCTGGGGCTCTTGGTCAATTCCGACCGCGATGGACTCGACATCGAGACCCAGTTCCATCTGGACGGTGTGACTCTCCATGAGATCTACGAGGGCTTCTTTTTCGTCCTGCAAGTCGATCATGTCCATGTCGCTGCTCGAGCCTTTGATGATCAACGACCTGTCCGTCATCAGACTGGAGCGCCTCAACAGGTTCACGTTGCTCAGGGAAAAGGTGGGAGCCTGGTTGTCATCGCCGCCGGCGGCATGCAGCTGGATCGACATGAGCTCATCGCACCGACTGTCGTTGGCGCAACTGGTCTCATCCATTTCGCCGGTGCCCGAAAAACTATTCTGACTATCTCTGGAAATTTCAACGAAAAGCAAAAGGTAAGATATTGGCCATTGGCTCTTCTTCGGGAAGTTGGTTCGAAGATAACTCGCCTTTCTCTAAATGCCTTGACCTTTAAAGGCATGCCCTTTAACTTGCGACGGAACGCGGTGCGGCACTTGGAGTCCAGGTTCAGCTTGATGCGGTTCCAATCTTTTTCGTTAATGCGGAACTTGTTTATTAGGTGACCTGAAATATCCGACACGGGCGAATTAGTACGGAATAGAGGATTCAAGAGATTCCTAGTCATAGCGTTTATCGCAGTTTGTTAGATTTCAATTTCAACGATACGATTGGGCCAAAAGTTTGACATTATATGGTCAGAATTCAATAAAATTCATCAATTTGAAACTATTTGAAGCTTCGTGCCAAGAGATAGTCCGAGGAGATAGTGGTTCAGCGGTGTTTTATTTTTAACTTTTGAAGGCATTTCAGGAGTAGAAATGCGTGACACGTTTACGGTCTAAGTCATGTCTGAACGTTGGGTCTACGTGAGGATTGGTCAGTCGAGAAATGGACGTTGAAAATGCGACAGATGATGAGAGAAGTGGACGTTGATGTCCAACAAAATGGACATTTTTCATGTCTGTTCCATAAATTTCATTTTCAACTTTTCTGACTTTTCTCTGGCTTTTTCAGGCATTAAACAAATGAATCGGTATAAAATATTAAAAATATTTAATACAATTTTTTGTCTAAAACTATCTTCTAAACATTCCCGTAGACCTTTGAAAAACTTTTTTTGGCATTTTGTGTAGGCCTAATCAGGGTTCTCCCAGAAATTTCCTTTTGAACTTCCATGACTTTTTTTGACTTTTTCAGGTTTCAAAAAATTTCCCTGAACAATAATAATGTCCTAAATTAACATAATTTGCAAAATCGACACAGGAAAATGTTTTTGCAAAATTTACTGATGACAATTTTAAAAATTAACATAGAAAAATGTTTTTTGTTTTTTTTAAATTTGAAAATTTTGTATTCGGAAAATGTAGAAAGTTTTGCAAATTTGTACTGGGAAAATCTTGAAAATGTAAAAAATTGGTACTCGGAAAACGTGGAAATTTTTTTTGCAAATAGCAGTCGGAAAACGTGGACAAATTTGCAAATGTGTACTCGGAAAACGTGAACAGTTTTGCAAATTTGACCTCAGAAAACGTGGGAAATTTTGCAATCTTGTCCTTGGAAAACGTCAATTTTCAATTGGACAATTTTTTATTCGAAAAATGTATAAAGTTTGGCAAGTTTGTACTCCTGAAAATCTTGCAAATGTTAAAAATTGGTAATCTGAAATTTTTTTACAAAATTGTACTCAGAAAAAAGTTGAAAATTTTGCAAATTTGTACTTGGAAAACGTGGAAAATTTTGCAAATGAAGCGGTAAGATCATTAATTTTGGATCGTGATGAAATGACTACGTTTAATTTCCCTGAGTTTTCAAAATAAGCCATTTTCTCCTGACTATTCCAGACATTTTCAAGTTCCCCGACTTTTCCAGGTTTTCCAGATCTGGGGGTGCTCTGTTTTTCAGAATAATAGATGACGTTTACGCGCATTTCTCTACCCAAATTTCATTGAAATCCATACGTCCACGTTTTTAAACAAAATGATTGCGTAAACTTAATGAACACTCATCGTATACAAGGGTTCTTATCCTAAAAAGTTCTACCCAATTTTTCTATCAACTTTTTCGAAACTTGCATTTTATTCCGTAAATCATGAGCGGATCCAGTTGTTTTTTTCCGTGCTTGCCGTGCCCCGATATGTTGGAGCAAGCCTGCGTCTCCCTATCGAACAGGTAATCCAACAGGGTCAGGGCCATTTTTTCCGGCGTTTGACAACTGCTGTTCACATGGCCTAGGTCACTGTAGAGAGATAAAATACAAAAAAACAAGATGATTAGAGATTTGGAGATTAAATCGCATTCCCCTATCAATCGCGTGGTGACTTACCTGGGTGCTAAATGACATCGGACCCTGAATTCAGGGTTGTTCTCGTCGCCTAGCCACGATCCGTCTGGGTATTCACCTGTTGGAGGACAAGGCAGTTGATATCAATATCTCGATGTCCAAGTTTTTGAACTCTTAGACTTTTTTAGCACGTGATCAACTTACTTTCTGAATTCAACGTCACCAGCGTAATGTTGGAGGAAATGCCCGGCACGTAATTAACTGAAATTAAGTGAGAAAAGAAGGAGTTATTTTGACACGGTAAAAGCTAACTGGAACAATTTCTACGCCGATTTGCGAATACAGGGTTCCCCCAGAAATTTCATTTTCAACTTCCCTGACTTTTCGAGGTTCTAAAAAAATTTTCCTGACCAATGACAACGTGAAAAATTGACATATTTCCAAAAATTGACACTGGAAAATATTTTTTTTAAATTTACTAACAACAATTTTGAAAATTCACCTAAAAATTTTTTTCAAAAATTTAAAAAAATAGCGTGAAAATTGTTTAAAATAAGAACATTTTGTATTCTGAAATGTTAAAAATTTGTGCTCGGAAAAAGTGGGAAATTTTGCAATTTTTTCCTCGGAAAATGTGGAAAATCAGTACTAGGAAAACCTAGAGAATGTGGAAAATCAGTACTAGGAAAACCTAGAGAATTTTGAAAATTTGTACACGGAAAACGTGGACAATTTTGCTAATTTGTACTCGGAAAACGTGGA
>JAQGBX010004625.1:0-15025 GCA_034698745.1 Megaphyllum sjaelandicum | reverse complement strand
GTCGCAAATGATGTAGGAGCTTTCTCCTAAAAATGGGCTTGACCCCCCTACCATATGGCATTTAGTTGCTGACTGTACGGTACTGAGTTGAATTGAATTGAATCTTGTGGGATGCCTTATACCTACCACATTACCTTCAACCAAACCACTTACACCCCAGCAGGCTGCGATTCAGCTAGGGCAGCCAGCCCAGGGTTGCCAAACCTGTGATATTTGACTTTGTCCTGCACCTGTCGCGTGACAAAACTTGTTTTGCCTGCAAAGCGTGAATGTATTGAGGTGTGGCCCACAGGCTGGGGCAGTCCAATTTCTCAGAACGCCAGAAAGGTACATCCACTGTCAAATTAATATAATATTTTTCACATTTGTAAGGACGTGCGTAGTCCTGAGCGTAGTATTACTAAAGGAACTAGAATAACCAAACAGAGCAAGCCACCCAGAATTAATGCAAAGTAAGAACTCTTTAATTCAATAAGGTAAATCAGACGCATGGTTTCGAACAAAGGGATGAAACATTCAAACTATAAAACGACAATCGTTACAAGCCAAAACCGTGCAGACACTAACAAGGGTTTCCAAGGTCGCTCTAATTGCCATTCCCTCCTTGTGGCTGTCTAAAATATATAATATAGATAAAACAGTAATCCAACCCCCCATAAGCTCCTAGAGCGGACACAACTCGCAACAAGCGAACGAACTCACGCAACAGCAACGGTCTCATCCAACAACTCCTTCACGATCGAGTTCCAGACCAGCGTGCTAACTTTTTACCCCTGCTATATATACCGAATTCGGTACCACGTTGACTCCAAAGGTCAACCAATCTAAGGTGATGCATTTCGCATCACCCTGAATAAGGAATTTTGAATATCACGGTCAGCTGACTGTAACACATTATAAGGCTTAATTTGGAAAACTTAAACAACTTTTTCATCTTTTCTGTTTTTTGAGCTATTCTTTAAAAAACTCAATTTTTGAAATAGAGTGAAGATGCTTAGCAATCCAAACAAAAAAATTGTTGTGCTCTAGTGTGCTGACTAAAATACATGTTATTGCAAACAGAAATGCTGCAGCTTTAATGCACACAAAAATTAGTCTGGATACATAAGTGTACATGTTATTTGTAGGCATTAAAATTTGTAAAACAAAGAAAAGCATAACATGTATTTTTCATATATTTTCAAAACATTTTTTATAATGTTTGACAAATAGGAAGATTTGTAATAATTAATGCAGATCATAAGTATTTTTAAATGTGTAGTGATGGATCTTATTTGTAAGGGTTAGTACTATATTTTTTAATTAAGTCAAATTTGTGATATTTAACTGCACCCGGCATGTGGGCCACACCTCAATGCATTCATGCTTTGCAGCCAAAACAAGTTTGGTCCAGCTAGATTTGCATTTCAGCACACTGTGCGTTCTCAATGCTTGTCAGACTGTAGGTTGTAGGATCGGTCCCTAGTAGTGCTAACAACTGTAGTGAATAATAAATGAGACACTTTATTAGTATGAACATGGTATGCATGCACACATGTATATTTCATAGTCGAACACAATGTCATGCAAAATTGAGGGATTGTAATGAAACAAATAAATGGAGTATTTATGATTGTGTTAATGACGTGCTTGTAAACATGGGAATGACATCTTTGGGATAATTCATGCATGTGATTCAACGTCATGTAGGTTACCAAATGTCCATAAGTATGACATCAAATGTACAAACTTTGGTTTACTTGGGATGTAACTTCTCAGTTGAACTAAGATTTCCAACCAGTTCATTGCTCATTTGCAGTATTTTTAAATGTGTAGTGATGGATGTTATTTGTAACGGTAAGTACTATATTTTTTTAATTAAGACAAATCTGTGACATTGGACTGCACCTTGCATGTGATCCACACCTCAATGCATTTATGCTTTGCAGCCAAAACAAGTTTTGCCCAGCCAGATTTGCATTTCGACACACGGTGCGTCCTCTGCACTGAGGCAGCGCTGACGCTATTTAAAATTACAAGAGAAGAAATTGCATTGCATGATATAAGACCCCATCTGATCTCCGCAACTCAACAAAATTGCCAATGCAGATTTCCCGAAACCCTTGCTTATTATGTTATGCTTTTGTATTTACAGAAAAACGTGTTCAATGAAAGCGTCCCGCTGCTTGTGGCTGCAGGGGGTGGCGGTCTGGGCTCTAAAATGTGGCCAGGATCTACGAATCCAGACGGCAAGGCTGCCAACCGTACCATTTCTCGAATGAGCAGTGGGAAAAGTTCTTCGAAAGGTGCTGGAGGGGGCGGTGGATGGAAGGGTGTTGGAAATGTCACAACCTCTGGGATGCCGTTACTCCAAGGCGCTGAAGGCGGCCACTCTTGCAACCGGTCGATTCCCTGGGAGGGAGGCTTTGGTGGAGGTGGAGGACCGTGTCTGTCTGGCGGTGGTGGGGGTGGCTATGCAGGTAACAAGCTTTGTCAAACAGAACAAAGATTAATTAGCAAATTGCATTGGTTGACTGATTCCTTCGCCACTTTCAGGAGGGGATGGTGCAAGTAACGACACTAATGCCGACAATGGCGAAGGTGGATATTCCTTTGCCAGTGGCAGCTACGCTAGCACGGAAGGGCACATTTCCCAGGGAGCAGGTTCAGCCATTATCATTCCGGCTTTTGTAGGCTGCGGCTGCGAGCACCTGTGTGTAATGCTTCATCTGGAAAACTCATCTTACATCTGCATTTGTCAGAATGGTTACACCTTGGATGTTGACAACAGCACGTGTAATTGTAAGTGCATCTTAATGTCACAAATAGTTCAATTTCTGTAAGCTAAACGCCATTAAAAATTCACCCTAGATTAGAGTCAAATATAAATGCCTCCCATCTTGTCAGGCCATGTTAAAAACTGATTTAATTTACGTCGGAAAATTATATAGTAATATATACAGAATAAATTTTCAAGTACAGTACAGAATACAAAAAGTTAAATGCAAAACTACCACGTGGCGTAGTTTAAATAACGAAGCGAATATCAAAGTAAATAACAAAGCAAATCCAGAGAGATTGGACATGTCCAGGCGTGGGGAAGTCCGAGGTGAGAAGGAGACAGAGTGTACGCCACACGTCCTTTATATACCCATCCCTTTGCTGCCCAAATGTCGCGGTAGATCCGGGTGAACAGAAGATTGAACAAACGCACAGGCAACGTTTTGCAGGTGACGCATGACGCATATGGGATCGAACGAACGCACGCGCAACATTTTGAGGGTGATTCATTGGCCGCGTGTATTGTGGCAAAGCCTTGCGGTGCAGCGCACGTGCAGGGGCGCTTTGAAAATAACGCCACACACTATTTACATATTACAAGATTAAACTGATTGTAAATGATAATGAAAAAGATAGCGAAAGAATTAAACTGAGGCCTCGTGGCCGAACATAGTGATGACGTTAGAACATGGGCTAGCGCATGCTTAGCCATGTGTCCTAGAGGTCGAGGACACGTCGTGACCAGGCGAAGATCGAGACAAGAAGGCTGGGAAAAGGTCGGAGGTCAACCTTTATACCCCGGCATGGAGGTCACTCACGTGACCCACGGTGCTCTAGGCTGCAGCTGTGGGGCGACCATAAAGACTGTCTGAGGTCGCCACGTGGTCACCACAGTACTCCCTACCAGTGACAATGTTACAGTAGCATGGGTTTACCAAAACGCGGCGGCTGTAGCACGTAAAGACCGGCGAGGGAGACCGCCGTCGAGCCGCATGCGCTGGAAAGCGCATTTGTGGCGTCAATGTTGCACCGCGCGGTAAATCTGCCACGGGTGGATTTAGCGCCGGTGGAACTGGTTGCGGTCGTGGGGCGTTTGCCGCGTCGTTTGCGGCGTCGACTCCTTAAAAGGTCAGCTTGAGCCGGTCCGTGCCGATAGTCGTCCGCTTGCCCCAAACCAGCAGGGTGTAAGTTCTTCCCTGCCAAGCGACAACCTCGAATGGCCTGTCGTATGGTTGCTGCAAAGGGCGGTGGATGGCATCACTTCCGGGCACAGGCTAATGACGGATCAAGCGATGTGGAGGAAAAGTCCTGCAGAAATGCTAGGAGATATATGATGGTATCCTGGGCCTGTGCCATGCGTGCGAAGTCAATGGCCTCCAGTCGGGCAATGGCTGCAATGCGCAATAGGGCATCTGCGACTTCGTTCTTCTGATCCTGGACATGCCTGATGTCAGTCGTGAACTGACCCAGGTAGTCCAGGTGCCGCAGTTGGCACGGTTAGGACAAGTTTTCATGAAAGGTTGGCAAAAGCGAACGCCGGTGGCTTATGGTCCGTGTTTCAACATGAACGTGCAGTCCTCGATTATGTTCCAGAAATGTTTGACAGTGGCGTAGGCGTCCAGCAACTCGCGATCATATGCACTGTAGTTGTGCTCTGCCGGCGATAGCTGTTGGTAGCAGGCGGGTCCAGGCAGAAATTAAATCATTTAAAGAACAACTAGAAGGTTTATTCTAGGTTACCTTTTAGTCACGAGCTATGCTATTAAAAGATAACACCCTCCCCCGTAGCGTGGCATTTACCCGTCCGAAAAGGGTTCACCGGCACCACTGTAAATACTAGGTAAGGGCTTTAATTTTGCAGGCCAAGAGAGGTTTTGTAAGAATGTCCGCAAAATTTTCTTTGGTTCCGACAAATTTTAGTAGGAAAAAACCCCTGGGTCATGTACGGCGTCTGGTGCATGGTTACGCTTCCGTCAAAAACGGTCCTGCTCAAATTTTATTCCTAGGAAGGTCTGTACCGGGCCTAGAACTTTGAAGTCATAGACCTCGGACAATCAGTCAACTACCTTAGTAATCGCCTTGTCCGTCTTACTTAGGATCTATAGGCCATCCACGTAGACCATGACCAGAGCATCCCATAGGAGTCAATAAATTCACTCGATGCTGTCAAGTGGGATAAAGTCCTGACGTTGCAATTCCTCGTGCAACGTCCCCCACCAGCAACGACCTGCTTGGTGTAGGTTATACAAGGACTTGTTCAGCCGCCAGACACATCCGTCGGTTCGCGTTGCCCCTTGTGGCGGCTCCATCAGGGTGGGTTTGTCAAGTGTGCCGTAAAGAAAGACACACTTGACGTCGAGGTGGCAAGTAACCCAGCCTCCGAACACAACAAGCAGGAACATGACTACACGGACGATGGTGAAGTTAATCACCGGGTTGTACACCTCTATGTAGTCCTACCCCTTGCGTTGTTGAAACCCTTTTGCAACGAAACGGGCCCTGTGTCAGACAACTGCGCCTTTCAAGTCCCTCTCACGGGCATAAACCCACCTACAGCCAAGGACACGATCACTCTGCTGAGGCAGTACGGACTCGTAGACGTCATGCTCTTTGAGGACTTGCAAATCGTCCTTCATCGCTTCCGGCCATTTATCGGCATCCGGCGCCGACATCGCCTCCTCGTACGTGGAGGAATCTGTCTCCTCCACCACGTGGGCCTCAGTAGCAGCAGGGGTAGTGGGATCCAAGGACCCAGGAGTTGGTTCATCAGGAACTTTCGGCTCTGGTTTGGGGACCTCTGTGTTCTTCTTGTCCGACGGGGCAATTTTGACCTTTCCCTGAAATGTATTCAGTCTGGGGTGGATGGGGATGGGGTGTTTCTCAATTATCTGGTAAACCGGTAACTGATACAACCATACGCATGTCGGGGTTGTTTAACCACAAACTGCTCCTGTGTCAAGGTAACCTGTGCTCCTTTAGACATTCCGGTTGCCTGTTGATGAACCCCCGGACGATGAGTGGACTTTGATATAGCTGACACTTAGACAATTCTGTGTTTAATAGTGCCTTTAATGCTTGCGGTTTAGGTGTTTACCTTCTATACCTGTTTACTCATGATTAGTTTGCGTCCAGGGGGTTCCGGCCCTGGTCTTTTATCCAGTTATTTCATGTACTTCGCTAAGGGTTACTATTTTGTATTGGCCGACGGAGGTTTTACATCTAACTATACAAAATTGTTTTAGGTGGCCACAGTAGCTAGGACCAGTCAGCGGAATACTTTATCGTGAGGTTCTCGCCTAACTCTTATAGCGTGTCTCCAGAACTCAAAATTTGCGATCATAATGGCTGACGGCTCATTCAGCATGCCTTCTCCCTCTGGCGATAGGTCGCTTAAAATTACGGTCCTCACTTGTTATCCAACTAGACCAACAAGACCAACTATGCGACCTGGAGTGAGGAACTGGACGTCACCCTCATGTTTTAGGAGTTGACCGAATACGTCACCTCCGACCGCAGTGAGCTCCCTTCAACCGCCACCCAGGTGGAGCGGGCCACGTTCAAGCGAAAGTGCATGAAGGTGTACCATACCATTTTCTTTTCGGTCCATCCTAGGATCAGAAAGGCCCTCTTCCAGGGCTTCTCTGGCAAAAAGTGTAGGGAGGTCTTGCTACACATACAGAAGACCTACCAGCCTACCTCTCGCGAGCGATGTTGGCATTTGCGCTACCAATTCGTTTTGCTCAGGATAGAAGCCAACGAGTCCATCGAATCCTACATAGCTAGGGTGGAGCGTGTATTGACTCTTCTGGAATAGGCGGGTCGTCCGGTCGATGCCGAGGAGCAAGCGTTCCAGATGTTGATGAGGTTGCCTCCCAGCTTCGAACTTAAGATCAAGCTACTACACACATGGTCTGACGCGGAATTTACTCCAGCCAGGGTCAAGGAGGCCCTCATCGCCGAAGCGAACAGTCTGAGATACGCTAGGGGTCTTGGCGTGGCCTCAACGGAACCTGCATACACGGACAATGTCCTTGTTAGGTAGCAGACAATGCGCTGTCCAATCAGTCCCAAAGGGCTTGGAAAAACAAGTAGCTAAAACATTAATACTCGGCAGAAAACATTTATTACTCACTGACTAATTATGATCAGGTACAGTCCGAGTAAAGTCATGGTATCCACAACAGAAAATGGGAGAGGTTTTTAGGCCGAAACAGAACCCTAAAACCTCCATGTTGCAAGCCTGGCAAAGATCAGCTGAGTAGTGGTTATGATCATCGAAAACTTTTGATCATGAAGCGCTAACGGCGCTTTCACTAAAGAAAAACGCACGGGTACAGCGCTAGGCGCAAGTGCGAACCGAAAAGGGCTTTCAGCGCCTAAGAAAACAAACTATGAGCACTAGGCGCGGGTACAAAAAGGAAAAATACGGTAAAACAAAATACCCACAAAGCCCCGCTATAACAAAATCCCAACCAAAACAGAAAATGCGCTCATAACCCTAACTAAACACTACTGGCAATAAACAAGGGCAAATCATAAAGAGCGCATATGGGGAACAACAAAGACAAAATCCTAACTCAGGATTAAAGTTTGCACATGATCCCAACTAAGCAAAGAACACTAAAAAGATGGGCAGACGATCCTGACAAAACAAAAGAATAAGCAAATAAGAACGAATCGTCTGCTAACAACCAAATAGGAAAACAAATCAAACAGAAGCAAATCATACACGTGCCTACAAACTAAAAAGGGTCATAGCAAGAAAAAAGTTAACTCCCTTCTCCAGAATAGGGGGAGAAGGGGGGGAATTTACGTGGTGGCACCCGCAGGCGCACTCTGTTCCCTATTGTTGCCCTTTTAACATAAACATGAGAATTTTGAAGGCACGTGTCATGCTACCCTCCGACTCGAGGATAACACTACTTACTCTCTTTTGGCGGAGCCTTGGATTTAGGTTTCGGATGATTGGTGGATGGTTTATTGTTGTTGTTATTAATCTTCTTCCCATGATTATTCTTGTTTTTTGGAGAATGCCTCTCTGCCGCATGAGAGGTTCTATTCTCCAATGGACCAGAGCTGGGTTTCTGAGTGCGCTCATATCGAGCACGGATTTGATCCCGATCTCCAAGTCCTTGTCCTGGGTCAGTTCTTGGCCAATGACCTGAATTAGTGAGTCTATGTTGGATGTCTATAGCCTTATCTCTGAGGGCTCTGACAGTCTGTATTTTCTTCGTTCCAATATGAACTTGCAGCAAAGGATGCAAGCCGCCGTACAAGATAGTCATGTTAAGACTTTCTGCTACTGGCTGGGATAGTAAGGCCAACTGTTGATTCATAAGATTTATATAGTTTAGTACAAGTTTTCCAAATCTCTGGCCGGCCTTGGAAGTGGTAGCCCAAATCTCCGTATCGTCCATCACTCGACCAAAGGTGGTATTAAAGGCCTGTACTGCCTCTGACCAGCTTCTAATGGTCTCAGCCTGAGTATGCCACCAGGTAAGCGCGTCGCCTTTTAATATAAAGATGACTGCTGATAGCATTTCGGAATCCGTAATTTCGAATGTCTGGCATAGACATTTACTGTAGCCATCCATGTACGGTAGTCTTCTACCTTACCGGTGAAAGGAGTTGAATTCCTAAACGCCCTGAGTAACTTCTCTGGGCGTATCCCTTTCGGAGTAACGAAATGTCTATTTGGAAGTGGTTCATCTTCTTCGGTAGAATCATTATTCACGTTGTCCTCATTAGTGCTCTTAGGTGGACTTTTCCTTCTAGGTGTAAAGTCTGAAATGGCATCTGCTGCCATGACCGGAGAGCTTTTGGGTGTGGAGGTAGCAACTGGTTTTTCTCCACCGTAACCTCCTGCTATGGAGGTGGTATTTTCACCATCTAGTTTGGGGATGTTAAGAGTGGTGATGTTTTGCTGTAGTTTGTTTAGAGTATCCTGAATGCTATTAAGTCTCTGACTCTGACTGTTGTAAGCAGTTTTCAGGTTGTGTATGTCACTTGAGCCAGTAATAATCGTCCCTGTTCCGGATGTGGGGACGTTAATGTTGGTGGGAATAGCTTTTGTGCTGGTGTTGGGTGGAGTATCCATCCCTAAAGGAGGAAAGTTAAGATCAAAATTTTTCATTACAGCGGAAGAGTGAAAGGAACCGGATTTCACCAATTGGTGTGAGATTCCTGACTGAGGATTGCTTGTTTATACTAGGCCTGATACTTTGACAAGGTTTGTGTAAGATTTTGTAATATATTTTGTTCTCTAGCCCAGACTTCCAGATAGCACGTAATTTTGGTCTGTCGCTTGATCAGGGCAACAAAGAAAATAACATGCAAAAATAAAAGTTAGCTGAAATAGTTAGAAATATAATTAAAACGGTAACTGTAAGAAAAGAATTGGATTAGCCTTTCCAGATTTCACTTGAACACTTTGTCAATAACAATAATTCAAATACAGCATTGGAATAATCTCTGAAACATGAAATGCACTGATTAAGCCACGGAGAATAACTGAGTTCGATAAAGTAATCCAAGAGTTAGCGTAGTTAGATTAAGTTGACCACAGTACGCCTGAGTTGCACAATCCAGTTTGATGTAACAAACATCAATTCCGAGACAGGTATACGTCGTTCAGATGGGTTCACTGATTGTAGAATGGCACAATTTAACCGCTATTCCTTGATCTTCTGTGTCTGTTGTCCGGTGTAAAAGTACTGGACACAAGCCTCCCCCAAATTCGAGACGAGAGAGCAGGAGGCAAGGACGCGAAACGAGAATTTCACGGACAGGAACCCCACGACGCCAAAACACGGCGCCAAAGGGGCTGAGAGAACAAAGACACGGCACCAACGGGGCCCAAAAACTCCAAAAAGCAAAAGAAAAACGGCCGGCGAGAAACGCACAGCCGTGAAAAAGCAAAAAATGCAAAAAGGCGAAAAAAATGCCGAACGAAAAGGTCAAAAAGGAGAAAATCCAAAAAAACGCAAAAAAATCGCAAAAGAAAGGAAACACCCAGGGACTCGAGGAGTCGCAGGAGTGGAGGGCGCCAGGCGAAAGGCGGATAAAGAGGGAGCAGAAGTCCCGATGAGCAAAAAAAAATTGCACAAAAAGAACTGAAGAACGAAAAGTTCCAACGGGGAAAACCCGTTAAATAGGCAAAAATATGCAAAATGAAATGCAAAAAGATGCAAAAACACGAAGAACAAAATGTTCCGACAAGTAAAACCCGAAAAGATTCCAAAAAAAATGGCAAAAAGATGCAAAAAAAGCAAAAAGATGCAAAAATATGCAAAAAGATGCAAAAATATGCAAAAAGAGGCAAAAAATGCAAAAAGATGCAAAAATATGCAAAAAGATGCAAAAACATGCCCGGAGACTCAATGAGTTGCAGGAACGTTGGGCGCCAGTTGAGAGGTTGCTAACATAAAATTAGCTTCCAACACCAAAGTGAATTGATGTTTCTTGTGTAGTAGATAAGTTCAAAATAAAGTTCTAATACTTATGTCTCTGGTTCTGCTATTCCAGGTTTTGATGTCCGGAGAGTAACGGAGGACCGACTTCAATAAGGTGAGTTTTAAAGATTATTTATTTTTGCATAAACAGGATGAACAATACAGAGTAGTGCAAGAGAACTAGAACTAAACTTTGATTATGATAATATCAGTTTCCTGAATGACACAGGTGAAGGAAACTGTAAAATTGACTGATGGGTACAACAGATGGGTACAAAAAGTCCTAAAAATACTGAAAATGGGTAAAAAATAGGAAATAGAATGGGCATTTAAATATTGCATGTCACAAACTCCCCCAAATTTAGAATCGAAATTCGTAAAAAATTTCTAGGAACAAGGTGAGAGTGTGATATAGCCCAGACAAAATATAAAATATATCCAATAAAATATAAAGTAAAGAGGGTGAGGGCCACAAACTAAGTGGTGGACACCAAGAAAACCCTAAATAACGAGAGTATGCATGGCGATCGGCGTTAATCAATGCATTGGCAACAAGACATAATGGCTAGAATTGTAACCAATAACGAGGAGTATAAAATGCGATAACAAAGGTATGAGGAAAACGCTTACGAGCCAATTGCATACCTACGGGGCATTCAGGTAAGCCACGATGTGCGCATCATAAGAGTTCTAGTCTATCCCATGACCGAGGTCGTCAAGAGGAAAATCAAGAGGGGGCTCGGCTGCCCAGGGCGCCTCCGGGGTGTGGAAACCTGAGGGGGTCCCCTGAACCGCCATCATCTGTCGAACGACCTCAAGCTGATGGTATGAGCGATGCGTCGTGGGCGATACATAAAACCCAGTGGCGGAGTGCATACCTGAATGGGACGACTCGTCTGGAACGGTGATCGTCGGGCCGAAAATGGGGTAACAGGCGAGGTGGCAGGATGTTGGACGGCGATCGCCGTCTTAGACGAATCGTTACGAACGGCAGGTATGCCCTCCACCACTGCGTTAACCCCGGAAAAAGCATTGTGGCTGCCGACGCCATATTGCCCATTGTCACGAGTGGGCAAGACAACAGGGCGAACAAAATTATTATGGTGAATTTCGATTTCGACCTCATGGAAGGTGGCACTCCTTGATGTCGACACGATGGATGCTGGAGGCGCGATCGCGTGGACATCCGCGGTAGTTGAGTTGATATCGGAAACGGAAAATTCGGACGTGGACGGAGAGGACACGATCGCGTCTCCCTCATCCACCGCGACGCCATCTTGGCGAGTGCCACCCGACGCGTGGCTGGTGCGCGTCATCGATGGAAGCGTGCCAGGGGGCGCTGCGGTTTGCGCAAAAGTGCGCCGACCAAAATCTGCATGATATGCAGATTCGGCTGCTTCGAAAAATGGAGCCATGTGTTGTTCAGCACGATGAAAATGGCAACCGCCATGTGGATCGTCGCGTGGGATATTTCGGTCGTCAAAGTTCACTGGATTGCCTTTTTTTTATCCTGGTGTGGGAAATTCGGCGGCGGAATGTTGAGATTATAGATGGGCCACGGTTGATTTGGATGCGTGATGATATGAGCGATATCTTGCATACAAAACATCGACTTGATTCTGGCTGAAAGAACAGCATAAGGCAATGGAGATTGGATGTTGGTATTTTGCAAGGTTGCCCAATACCACGGTGCCAAAGCAGAAATCGCGTTCTGCACGGGTTAAAATGGTTGTGCCCATGGATTGTGTGCAGGAATGACCGGCCTGATGTTAGGAAATGCAGGTATTTGTTGAAAATCATTGTGCACGCCTTGGTATTGTGGGGGTCCCATCCCAGCATGTTGAAAATGGCCGTCCTGGTTGACGTTGTCCGGAATGGATTGAAAATGAGCAGATCTCATGCTAAAATATCGCCGATAAAGAAAGCATTGATTCACAGAATATTTCCTAGTGAAATCTGGAAAGATATACAGCCCATAACGATTTGCATTACTCACGTGATCAGTATCAATAATCTTCCGAAAACGAGAAATTCTGATGTTGTTTTGCTTAAATTTTCGATAGTTAATCAAGGGTTCCTTCAATCTAACTGTTGCAAGCTTCTTTGAACATTTGAACAAGGGGAAAGATGTTCGGTTTTTTGAATGTGTGAGGGGATTTGTCATGGCTAATTTGGGAGAATAAACTCGGACATTAGTGTGACGAATTGTAGGCAAGGCTAGAGGCCATAAAATTTTATTGCTGGTAGGCAAGACACTAGATTTGACATTTGGCCTGCTAAAGAGCATTTTGTTTTTCCTTCTACACGTGTGTGTTGTCAGCACGTGCTTACAACAGGGAACCCTTTGTGCATGTCATGGCAATGACCCCCATCCTATGTAACCTGATAACAGGTGGCGATCGGTTTGCTCGGACCCTCCAGTAAACATAGGGGGATTGAGAACATTGACTATGTTAGGTAACATGCTACTAGGCAGCTCAAATTTCTCGAACAGTTTAGCTGCCTTGGCTGCCTTCCAAGCCACTGTCTGGAAGGCATGGTCAGGGTCAAACCCTGACTCATCCAGTAGATCCATTTCTGAGAAATGTTGGAGTGCGAATTTTCTTGCAATAGCTATTAATGCAACTGAACTAATTATTCCTTGTTGACGTAAATAGGTGTAAGAAAATCGCACGAATCTACAAAAGTCCGTGGGGTTATGTTTAGTGAGGCAGTTGATTATGGCTGACCTCATATCTGTGGAGATTGCTGAACAAAAACGAGCTGGTCTTTTAATTGGTCTTCCCAGACGATTAACTGTCACTATCTGTGACTCTGATTCATTATGTGAATCTTAAAACAATATGTCCGAACAAACATCCTTATGATTAAAATTAATATTTATTTTTGTTGTTTTTCCCCGAGCGGATGAACTTTGTGGATCGCCCTTTCCCCGAGCGGACGAACTTTGTGGATCGCCCTTCTTTGAAGTAGCTGCTCCAGAACTTCCTGGACCGTCCCTGGCTCGACGTGACGTCATAGTACCAGGTTGAGAAGAAGCGTCGCTAGATGGCACCTCCACCGCCATAGATGAATTCGAATTTTCGGCGGTATTTTCGTCCTGAGGTGAGTTGTAATGTTTGGACGTTGTAGGTAGGTCATTACTGCTTGAATTCAAATTGTCTTTCTGTGTTTCAGATTGTATAATAATATTCTCATGTTCAGATCTACTAATCTTTAATTTAGGTAGTCTAGCAGCTAATTCCTTAATCCTTGATTTGCCTGTTTTGGTTCCTTCCTTTTCAGTTTGTGATGGGGCAGGGTATATCCCAGGCAAGTCTAGTGGTTTTAGTTTGGGTCGACCAACGGGATTCTTGTGAATTACCGGAATTTGCTCGGTAATAGAATCCTCGTCATCCCCAGTAGGGAAGGTGAATAGGTTTTTTACGTTGTATACTCCTAATGATTTATCCCTACTGTTGTCCCATACCTCGTAGGTATTGGGTGTAATCTTCCTGGATATGTGGTAGGGCCTGTCCTTCTTGGGGGCCAACTTGGCTGAATAGCCTTTATTCTTCGAACTGACAGGGTTAGTGTTGACTAACACTTTATCCCCTACATTGAATACTGGACAATTGGCTAGGATATTATGCTCTTGCCTTCTGATATCTTGTTTTTGCTCTAAGTTGCCTACTGCTTCTAGCAGTGTGGCTGATGCTTTCTCAAAGAATTTCAGTGAGACTGGTGGTGAGGAAGTCTTGATCTAAACTCATCTGATGGAAGGTGAATACGTTATTCTGCGGAGATCTTGGTATTCGAGCAAATGTTAGCTTAAAAGGGCTATGTCCAGAGGATTGGGAATGGGCTGTGTTGCATGCCCATCTCACTGAGGGCAAGTAGTCCTCCCAGGCACTGTGGTTTTCCGCTACGGCTATGGCCAAACGTGACTTGATGTCACGGTGTTTACGCTCCACAGGGTTGGCCTGGGGATGGTAAACAGCTACATTATCCAAGCGGAAACCCATGATCGAAGCAGTTTGCTGCATGATAGCAGCTAGGAACTGTGGTCCGTTATCACAACGGACCGTCTTGGGTGTTCCATATCTAAGACATATCTCGTTGATTATTATCTTTGAAATTGTATCTGCCCTTGCATCAGGGATGGGAAATAGTTTCAAACATCCGGTTGTTATATCCATGATGGACAAAATGTTGACTGATCCACTGGAAGACATGGTGAATGGTCCAACTATATTGACACTAATGTCATCGAACCTACCGGAAATCGGAGGACTGGTGTATGGAGCCACATGTCCTTGGTTTTCAGGTTTGTATCGGGCGCATTCTGCGCAGGCTTTTACAAATCTGGTGATGGATTTCCTCATATTGTTCCAAAAATATTTTTGGACAATTCGAGTATGAGTTCAATTTACTCCTTGATGGCCAGATTCGGTGGTTGAATGGTTCCATTTGATTACTCTTTCCTGTAGAGTATTTGGGATAACAAGTTTGGGACCATCCTCTGCGCTGTCGGGCAAATATCGGTACAAGATCCCATCCATAATAATGTATCCTCTGCCGAGGAAAGTGCGTGCTTCGGCAGCCGAATAATCTGCAGGTGATTCCAAAACCTCCATGATGGCTGAGGATTGGGGATCGATTAGTTGAGCAGCTCTGAATTCCATAGTGGTGATGGGTTGTTCATCGGTCAAGAACTGATGAATCATTACTATCGGTTTGGTTTCGGTGCCCAGTGACCTAGATAATAAATCTGCCATTACATTCAATTTTCCTGGAATGTACTGCACATCGAACACATAGTTCTGAACCGATAG
>JAQGBX010004624.1:0-15026 GCA_034698745.1 Megaphyllum sjaelandicum | reverse complement strand
AAGGTGCTACCCCGCGACTATCTAAGGCACATGTAATTCTATCTATACGCCGCCATAAAGTCATAGCGCTGGAGTCGATTTTTTTGGCCTCAGCAACATCAAAGTGCCGACACGGAGTGAGCATACTGTTATATTCGTATACTGTGCTACAAGGTGAGGCATAATTTGGTAAATCGGCACTATTGCAGGAAGTAGGCGCAACAAGACTTACAGGCTTATGCCTCACCTTGTAGCTTACACCGGTGCACACCAGATGGACGATTGGAATGCGCCATTAGATTTCAATTGAGCTTTCCTGCATTGCATAGATGCTATGCAAGGATGCACACATCAGCCTACGGTTTAGTGTTTAAAATCGAATGCGCCATGAAATTGACGTTCACTGATGCAAGCACATTTTACCTAGCGCCTGAGGTGGTTAAGGTATTTGAGAGGCCCAGACATATGCCCCACCCTGTATATAGATTTTTTTTAAAGAAAATAAGAAAATAAAAAGTAGACTCGATAAAGTCACTTAATTTTTAAAATAGTTTCCAAAGTTTTTAAATTTAAATTTCAGTAAATCGAAGTCCGATTTCTGAAATTGTTCCTGCTTTCGCGAAATTTTATTTTCTTTTTGTCGTTAGGCGATGGAGTGTGTCTAATCAACGATTAAATGGTCCACTCCACTAACGGGGGGCTTGGGGGGGTAGGGTGACTCTTGAAAAGTGTGCGACCCATTTGCCAAAAATTGATGAGGTTTAAGGGGCCCCAAACGCCCCGATTAAGACACAAAAGCTGCTAGGGGTCGTCATGAGGGCGCTCACGTGCCACTCTTTTGTCCCGAAAGAGGGCGCGACGAAATGTCGCACAATGGGAGCGAGGGGTCAAATGTCAACGCGGGGCCACAATGCATCTAATCGACAAGATGCGGTCCTCCAACGGAAATGGACATTTAATAGAAAAATTATGCTGATTTTAGCGCCCTGGGGGCGCTGCGGGCGTCACACTCTCACGCCAAATTGAGGCACGTGCGAAGGGGCAAAAGTTCAGCACGTGACTGTTTTTGGCGAATGTGTCACCCTCGTGTGTGGAATAAACCACGGAGTAGAACCGGAAGTCGGCCATTTTGGTATGGAAACTTCAGTTTTACGAATATAGTGAAATTGGTCGCGATGATATTTAATGTCATTATAAATTATAAATGGTGGTTCAATGGCATGCGCATGAACCGGATGTCGGCCAATTTTGTGTCGTCATTAATTTTGCCTTCTTATATCGTTAATTTATGTTGTCAGTCTATAGTACGTGTTATAAGAAAGCACAAACACCAACAGGATGACGTCATTATGCCGCGAGCAGCATTGCATACGCCACCAATGGTAGTAGTAGTAGTAGTATGACGTCATTGTGTCACGCATAAACATACCAACATCATAAATATGTCGTATTACCGCAGAATAATCAACGGTATCACGTCATTTTACTACCGGTAGTAATAGTATGACGTTATTGTTTCACAAAAACATGTCATTATACCGCAGAATAATCAATGGCATGACGTCAGTATATTACAAACAGTACAGTGTCATTAAAGTGACAGTAAATCGTCATTGCACTAAACAATGCCTGACCAGTGACGTCATTATGTCTGTAATATACTTGTGACGTCGATAGGTCTGTCATACACTGGTGACGTCGTTAGGTCTGCCATACACTTGTGACGTCGTAGGTCTGTCATACACTGGTGACGTCGTTATATCTGTCATACACCTATGACGTCACGGTATACTCGTGACGTCATTATGTCTATTATGCACTTATGACATCATTAGTCCTCTAAAATATCTTCGAAAAATTCCCCGTTGAGAATTCTGAAAATTTGTACTTTACAATTCTTATTGCCATTAGAACCTTTAGGGCCGGTTGCACTAACAAAGGTTTAGAATAACCTAGGGTTAACCCGCTGCGTAACTCTAGCTTAACCCACCGTTGTATTGCACAAGTACGAGTTAGGGCGTTACAGCCACGGATGAATCTGATAAAGCTAGGGAATTGCGCATGCCACATCATCTATATACACGTTGCGAGAGCCAGGATGCGCAATCTGGCAGCAAAATAAGTTAGTTCCATTTCTGTCCTCCATTTTGGTTTCAACAGGTTAAACATGGGTTACATAACCCTAGGGATATTTCATCGAAAGTTAATTGGTGCAACACAAACATCTAACCCCGAAGCACAGTTTGATCCAATTCCGAGGTTCAACCGAGCTTGGCGACCTCTTTACATTGGCCATAAACGAAATAACCGCAAAATCCCCGATTCCCAGAGATATCAGGGGGGGATAAGGGGGGATCCCACGAAATGACTTCCAATTCACGGTGGATTAAAAGCTTTAAAAAGATCGATTTGTCATCGCGGCCATTGAAGCGTCAACAATACGGGTCACGTGTTGCTGACAGTGGCGCCCCCCTCCCCTCTCTCGCTTAGGGTAATTCCCCCATTACGACGAGAGCGAGAGCGTGTAACCTTAGCTTTTAATAAACTCAATCAATTATCGCGTTGAAGTCAATTAATGGCTCGTTGAGTTTCCCAGAAAATAAGGGAGTGCATGGGAAGATGGACGAAAGGGGGAAAATGGCGGCTGATAAGGGGATAATGCGCTAGACAAATAGGGGCCAATTCACGCGATTGATACGGATGAATGCGGGTCAAAGGTCGAGCAAGATATCTAGGGCTTTTGATGAAGTCTTTTTTTTAGACTCTCGGTTTAGTTCGCTTTCTCAGCACTAGGGAGCGCGACCAACACGAAGTATTTTTTATTACGAAATTTTGCTATAAAGACGCCGGAACGTAGCTGCGCTATCCTGACATTTTTTTATGACGGCATTCGTCGGAATGGGCACTGTCAGATTTTTACTTAATGACGTTACTGCTAGAATTGTAATCAATGACGTCAACGTCGCGATGTCGACAAATTATTACGCCAATATCAGAATTTTAATGAATGTCGTCATTCATCTGAAGTATAATGAATGACGTCACCATCAAATTTTCATGAATGGCGCTAGCATCGGAATTTTAACGAATGACGTCGACATCAAAATTTTAACGAAGGACGTAAACTTCACAATTTTAGCGAATGACGTCAACATCACAATTTTAACGAGTGACGTCATCATCAGAACTTAAAGAAATGACATCGACATCTAAATTGTAAGGAATTACGTCATCATCAGAAGTGTAACGAATGACATCGACATCAGAATTTTACGTATGCGGACGTCATTATCAGAATGTTAACAGATGACGTCATAATCAGAACGTTAACAGATGACGTCATCAGAATGTTAACAGATGACGTCATCATCAGAATGTTAACAGTTGACGTCATCATCAGAATGTTAACAGATGACGTCATCGTCAGGATGTTAATAAATGACGCCATCATCAGAATTTGAACAGATGGCGTCATCATCAGAATTTGAACAGATGGCGTCATCATCAGAATTTGAACAGATGGCGTCATCATCAAAATGTTGACAAATGGCGTCATCATCAAAATGTTGACAAATGACGTCATCGGAATTTCAACAAATGACATCGATATCAGAATTGTAACGAATGACGTCCACATCAGTTTTAAGGAGTGACGTCACTTATACGTAAATCTAATGATAAAAAAACCCGGATATTTTATGATGAAAAAGTCATCAAGGCGTTGCTTTTTCACTCAGGAGCCCCATCACGTGGTTCATTTTGATAAATGAGTCCTCGCCCACGAATGGCCCTTAACACGTGATATATACAATTTTTTTTTAATACGATCATCGTTGGCGTGTTTTTATCAAGTTGCTTAATAATCTGGTTTTATATTAAAAAGAGCAATTTGTACAAATGAGTGGGTTTTGCGTCTAAAGTAGAAACAGCTGATTTCCCAAAAGAGTTGACACGCGATACACTTTTAGTTTTAGCTATGATATGTCCACCCGCCAATTATTAATGCTAATGACCGCTCGGTGGCGCCATCTGTTGACTAATTTATTCACGCCTTAACGAGCCCATGCGAATTTCCAATATTACGAACTCATTTCAGTCCCACCGTCCTATAGGGCGTGGACGAATATAATGTTAATTTTAACCGTTTAAGACGAATTTCAAATTCGGATGTTACGAATTTTTGGCTTCACCGAATGAAATTTCGAACATTCGCGGTAACGTTTCGTTAAAACGAACTTTAGACGATAGGATGAAAATGGTACGTTTTAACGGGGAATTTCCCGAAAAAAATGTTGTAGCACTTTCCCTTTTTGAACGTGGGGTAGGATTTCATACACGGTGGATAGTCGTTAAGACGAACTCGCTTTAATACGAAAATTCACTGTGCGAACACCTTTCCATGGCTCCCCCGTCCTTTTGAGCATGAACGAATAATGTTCATTTGCCCCGTTTAAGACGAATTATGAATTCGGATATTGCGAATTTCCTGCTAAAACAAATTTTTTCGTAAAGCATATCTGTCTGAGTAACCCTATCATGATGTTCGTTTCTGATGTACAGTCTAGTTTGGTTCGGTGATCTCGCATAAAACGTCAAGATTATTCGCCCGCTTACCCAGAGGACCCGCAGAAAAGGCGAGAAAAAATCCACATTACCGAAAATGTTTTTTTTTTAAACATATGGTACTCAGAAGAACAATTTGAGCATCGTACTTTCAGTATCCGAGTATTTTTCAAAATTTAACACTTTGGCAACATCGAGTTCGGCAATCTCGCATAAAAAGTCAAGATTCTCCGCATGATTTCCCAGAGGCCATGCAAAAGAAGAGAGAAAATTCTACATTTCCGAAAGTATTTTTGAACAACATGGTACTCAGAAAAACGATTTACACATCGTACTTTCAATTATTTGAATTCGATTATCGCGAAGAAACGCGGAGTACGTTCGGAAATCTCGCGTCGAAGACAAGATTCTTGGCGAGTCGATCGCCGAAACGCCAAGCGAAAGTGGCGAAAAAAACCAATATTTCCGAAAACAAAATTCTTTTGTTTTATTATTTTTAGTTTTTTTTTCGATGATGAACTTACGGCGTTGTATAGCGAGACCCCTACGCAATAGAAAAATAGGTCCCTAGAGCAACCTCATCCAAGATGCACGTAACAAAAACTTTATTTTTTATTATTATTATTATTCATAAAAAACTTAATAAAAAAATGTGAAAAAAAGAAAACAAAACAAAAAAAACAAGAGCAATATTTTTGAATCCTAGGCGGAGCAGGTGTTGTTTGAAGATAAGGGATAATTAACAAAAGGATCTTTATTGGATCCCACGGCTCCGAAACATTCGCAGCATACCTTTAGGAGCTTAAGGGGGGGGGGATGTTAAGGGAGGGGGCGAGTTATTTTGTCATTTTCTAGGGTACAACCTAGAGGGCAGCCCAACAAATACTTGTTTTGTTAACGTAACAAATAGGCGAAGATGTTCGTTGGGTATACACACTTCCGTTACGCAAATAGCCGCGGGCGCCAAAGATGGAGCTGCTGTTTGTCGATGCTCCTGTTAAGGGGATGGGGTGAGGGGGTGGGGGAAGAATATCGATGAGTAAGCGAATTTATAGGTGAAGGCAGCTTCATAAAAGGATATTTAGCATTCGTTTCAAACGAGGGTTTATTGAGATGTCAACGGGCTTGAAAAGGTTGAACACCGCCAGGGGGAAGCGCAGGATATATCACTAAATTAGCGGGGAATGGTTGGTTGTATTTGTACACTTAAGAAAAATTAAAAGAAACGACGAAAAAGGCAATTTTGGGACACCCTGTATGATAATTCGTTTTAGCGTGGATCTGCATCTGGATTGCGAAGTAATTTATCAGAATCAGAATTTAAGGAAGGACGACATCATCCGAAGTTTGATGTGAATGGACGTTATGCATATTTTGTCAGCATGCTTGCGTGTGTATCACGTGACATTGCATTCGTTTAATTCCATAGAAGAAGCTTAACAGGAGACACATTCTTTTAGTTGTTGATTCGATGAAAAGATCATGTGATGTAGCCCATTATACCTAACTCCGCATAGTTTTGCACGATGCTCCAAACTGACATCTCGGGCGGTGTTCCAAGATGGCGCCTGACTGACCCTCGACTGAGGACGTTTGTCACGCCGCCTTTATCAGCGCCACCTTCGGTCTCACTCCAGCAATTTCCGAACAATCGTTCGTTAGCTCGAAATCTGATGGAGAGATCTGAGAAATAAATAAAAAAAACCCTAAAGGATCTTCCGAAAGGCACGAAGGTGTGACAGATCCTTAATTCAGATATTCAAAACAGCGCTCGGAAAACAATTGAAGATGGCGCTGCTGAAGTGTGACGAAAATAATAATAAAAAAAAATATTCATTCATTCTCATATTGTGTTTGCGGAGACGAGGAGGGAATTTTAATTGAAGGTTAAGGGCCTAATTAGCGTCTCCAAATGACGCACTGACCACGTTACGAGTGGTCAATTCGAGGTCAATAATATCAAATTTTAATTCAGTTTTCTCAAAATAATGCCCATAGTATCAAAATTTAAATCAGATTTCCGAAAATCTCAATACTATATACAAATTTAAACCTTTTTTCTCGAAATAATGTCAATACATGCAAAATTGAAGTCGCTTTTCTCAAAATAATGTCAATAATATCAAAATCAAAATTTAAATCAGTTTTCTCAAAATATTGACAATAATATCAAAATCAAAATAAATTTTCACAAAATAATGTCAATACTCTCAAAATTTAAATGATTTTTCTTAAAAATGATATCAAAATTGGAGTTACAGAGTTGACAAAGATATTTTCCGTAGACTTCCAGAAGCTTAGAAGTGGTTTTCGTGAAATTTCCTGATCATCATCATTTCCTTTTTGTCATCATTTTCTTGAAAATTTCTTATGAGATTTCGTCGACATTTTGTTGAAATTGTCTGAAATTTGGTAAAATTTTCTCGAAATTTACAGCCCCGACATAGAAATTTTCCAAAAATGTCCACATGCTTCGAAAGAAATTTCCGTAAACTTCCAGAAGCTTGGAAGAAAATTTCCGCCAACTTCCTGAAATTTGGAAGAAATTTTCCAGAAATTTCCTCATGCTTCGAAGAAATTTTCCCCAAACATCCAGTGTTTAGAAAATATTTTTAAAAAACATCCAAGACATCAGGAATTTTCCTGAAACTTCACGAAACTGCCAACGGTGACGTCAGCGTGTCGCCACGTGATGCCAACCTGCGATGGCCGCGTCATCTGTGATGAACTTCGCTTCATGCTAAAGCCGGGTGCTGAGGAATGTATACTTTTCCTAGTAGTATTTAAGTAAATTGCTGAAGAATTTCTATCGGATAAATGTCGGAATAACACGCTTTAGCGAATTTAAGTAAAAACTCAACCGTTCGCCAAGATTTTGTATTTATTTTTATATTTTAGTTACTGTCAACCGTAGGTTCATCCTTCACAATTGTTATGACCTTCCGAAGGTTAATCATTAAATATTCGTACTCTGATCAATACGGTTGCCAGTTTGAAGCTGCCGTTCTTTGAGTTGTGTGAGTGCCAAAAAGTTTTTGAGGTCAAGTTATATGGTGAAAATTTTTGGCAGGCCCTTATTAAGGGGCTAAAAAAACTAAATCAAATTTCAGAACAAATCGAATGTAGCGAAATTGAACACGTCTACAACTTGCGGTTTGCATTATTTCATTACACGCAAACTCAAAATTTAAAAATTTTCGAAAAAAAAAACATTTCAAAGATTATCCAGAAGCTTACGAGAAAAAAATCACGAAATTTCCAGACGTTTACAAAAAGAACTTTTGCGAAACATCCAGAGATTTTGACAAATTTATAAAAAAAATAACGAATTGGACAACTTTAGTATAAAAGGGGATCATACAAATTTTAATGAATATCTTCACAATCAGGATTTCTATGAATGACATCATTAGAATTTACGTCACCATTAGTGTTTGCTTAAATGACGTCACCACCAGTATTTGCCTGAATAACGTCATTAGAAAATAAACGTCTTTACAGGTATTTGCATGAATAACGTCATTAGAATCGACGTCACCACCAGTATTTTCCAATAATATTAAAATTGAAAGTCTGTTTTCTCAAAATAATGTCAATACTTTAACAATTTAAATCAATTATCTCAAAAAATGTCAATGAAAAAAAAAATTAAAAAGTTTTTAAAAAATGATTCCAATAATATCAAAATTTAAGTAATTTTTCTTGCCGTTTTCATTATTACACTAGATGCAAACATGGTTGCTGAGATTTCCAAAAGTTTCAAGAAAAAAACATTTCACGAAATATCCAGAAGTTAACGAGAAAAAAGATCACGACATTCCAGAACTTTACAAAAAGTAATTTCACGAAACATTGTTTCCGGAGAAAACAACTAAAATTGCCAAAACCACATCCTTCCTCATCCCTCGATCCTCCCTTAGTTTGGGAAAGACAAAGTTCTACGTCGAGAACAAAAGCGCCATTTAAACGGCCACATTCGACAACAAACACAGAACATCGAATGAAGTTAACCGAGTTTATATCCGTAAAAGAAAGACTCGGCTTCAACGAAATATTTTTTGCCATTCTAATTTTTTTTATAACGTATCAAATCGCGAGAAATTTCAAGGAAATAAAACACAATAAAAGCGAGTTTCGACACACTTTTTGAGTCACACAATTTTTAGGTTTTTCCCCAACGATGAGTTGGCAAATTGTGAGTAATGCGAGCATTTGGGTTATTCGGAAACAAAAAAATATTCAAAATCAAACGAAATACGGTAGAACCTCGTTAAGACGAACCCGATTATAACGAAACTCATCTAGTACGAACTCATTTCCAGTCATGGTCCTCTATAGGGTATGGACCAATGATAATTTCTTCGTTTAAGACCAATTCCGAATTCAGATATTATAATATACGAATTTTCATCTAAATGTACCAGTAGAACTTCGATAACACCGACCCGCATAATCCGAATTTCTGCTAGAACGAAGTAATTTCCAGTCATTTCCTGCAGGGCAAGGGCGAATGATGTTAATTTTTTCGTTTAAGACTGAATTCGGATATAGACAACGAACGAATTTTCACTCGTAAAAGTACGTTATAACGGGGGGATTCCTCGATAAAACTCCCATCCATATGACGAGGGGTAAGGAATTTCATCCGAACTTCGACGAAACTTTACTTCTTTTTCGTCGAAATCACGTTTTATCCGACATCCGATAAAACGAACTATAGTTCGTACTGTACATAGGAAAGTAGTTTCCCAGATCAACAATGTCAAGATTCCCCAAACACATATACTTCTGGCTTCTCAACTATTCCTCCATCAATATACCGGAAGTTACTCCACACACACCCTTCCCCTTATTTGTTACGTCCAACATATTGTTGTTGTTGTTGTTTGTTATTTGTTATTTTTCACGCAGCAACCTTTCGCATGTCCTCTCCTTTCTCTTAAATATTTCTTTTCTAGTTTTGCAAAATGTTTTCTCATCACGATTTTCGGGTCGTTTTTTCTCACGCCCCTCCCCCACGCCCTCTTTTCCTAATTTTCGTTGAGCAGTGTTATAAGGAGGGGAGGGGGAGGCTTAAGGGATCTAGGGGGGCTTTACCTGCATGCGCAAAAATCTATTCTCTCGCCTCTTTTGTATACCACCATCAAATCTGATGGCTCTTATCTATTTTTACATCACCGAAAAACCTCCTAATAGTATTAAACTTATCCAAGTATTAACTTAACTTAAAAGGGGTTGAAATTAAACAGATTTCCACCAGGGGTGAAAATTTGGCGATTTTTTTTTTTTTTTTTTTTTTTTTGGGCAACATCGTACGCAGACTCCGATCGAAAAAAATTAATCTTAAAGGTGGGAACACACCGAGGAAATAAACTATAACTTGGTTTCCGATTAGTAAAACTGATGTTCCAAATCGTGAAACCGATGTTCCAAAACATGATCTCCCAACACTTCGAATTGAAAGTTTCCAGTTTGGGGAACTGATTGACTTCACGTGAGCTGCAGGGTGGAACACGTGACTTCAAGACTGACAAAAGTGCCATTCGTAAAGCTCCCGTCTGAGTACCCCTCATCTTTGTTGTATTTTATCATCTCATTACCCCCTCCTAGCTGGCTGACAAAAAGGGAACATTTTCGGAAAAATGATTTCAATTTTGTTAATATTGACAATATTTTCGGAAAACTGATTTGACATTATTTTAAGAATTCTGACTTAAATTTTGATATTATTAACATTATTTTGAGAAAAATTACCTAAATTTTGATATTATTCCCATCATTTTGTTAAACTCCAATTTTGATATCTTTTTTAAAAAACATTATTTAAATGTTGAGAGTTTTGACATTATTTTGAGAAAACAGACTTTCAATGTTGATACTGATTGGAAAATACTGGTGGTGACGTCGAATCTAATGACGTTATTCATGCAAATACCTGTGATGACGTCGATTCTCTGATGACGTTATTCACGCAAATACTGGTGGTGACGTCATTCAAGCTAACACTAATGGTGACGTAAATTCTGATGATGTCATTCATACAGATCCTGATTGTAACGATATTTATTTAAATTCGAATAATCCCCCTTTTATGCTAAACTTGTACGATTCGTTAATTTTTTAGAAATTTGTCGAAATCTCTGGTTGTTTGGCAATTTTTATTGTGAACTTCTGGAAATTTCGTGATTTTTTTTCTCGTTAGTCTCTGGATATTCCTTGTGAGGTTTTTTTAAAAAAAATTTAAAATTTCAGCAACAATGTGGAGTTTGCTACTAATGAAATAATGCAAACCGCAAGATGTACATGTAGACGTATTCGATTTCGCTACAATTGATTTGTTCTGAAATTTGATTTAGTTTTTTTAGCCCCTTAATAAGGGGCCTGCCAAAATTTGTCACCATATAACTTGACCTCAAAACCTTTTCGGCACTCACACAACTCAAAGAACGGCAGCCTCAAACTGGCTCTGATTGAATTGATCAAAGCCTGACAAATGTTTAATGGTTAACCTTCGGAAGGTCATGGAAAAAATGGATGCACCTACGGTTGGAACCAACCAAAATACGGAAAATAAATACAAAATCTTGGCAAACGGTTGAGTTTTTACTTAAATTCGCTAAAGCGTGTTATTGCGACATTTATCCGATAATTCTTTTTTTATAAATTAAATTAAGTACTATACGTGTAAAAGTATACATTCCTCAATACCCGGCTTTAGCATGAAGCGAAGTTCATAGAAGACGCGGTAGAGAGCGCGGCCATCGCAGGTAGGCATCGCGTGATGACACGCTGACGTCAACACTGAAGGTTTCTGAAAGTTTCAGGAAAATTCCTCATGTCTTGGGTGTTTTTTAAAACATTTCTTTGGAACACTGGATGTTTGAGGGAAATTTCTGGAAAATTTCCCCAATCTTCTGGGAGTTGACGAAAAATTTCTTCCAAGCTTTAGGACGTTTACTGAGAATTTCTTCCAAACTGCTGGAAGTAACTTGGGAGAAATCCATGAAAAGAAATTCACGAGAAGTAATTTTAAGAAAATATCTACGAAATCTCAGAAAATTCCAAAAAGTAGTTCTACGAAGTTTCAAAAAATTTTAAACATATTTTAAACATTACAAAAAAATTTCAATGAAAAAAAAAATTGTTATAAATTTTACAAATATTTGTAAAAAGTTAATTTTTTTAAAAAAATTTATAAGTATTAAAACGCATTATTTTTAATCCTATAACTTTACTGCGCCATTTTGCTTTTATTCTTCAATATTATGACTAACTTTATAAAAATTTCAACTTCGACATTTGATTGACTTCGACTAATTAAAATTTCAAAATTTGCTCTCGAACCGAGCGTTTCAAATTTTTTTTTTCATCAAAGCTTTGCCTGTATGCATTTTCGGAGAATTCAGCATATATTTTTTTTCATAAATCTTTTATTGACACCTGACCTATTAAACGCCGTAAGGGAAAAAAATGCAAGTTTGGGGGTAAAAAAATGGCCGTTTCGGTGTAATTTTCGTCAAATTTTTGACATGCTCGGCCCTGACCAAAATATCTAAAAAAGGGTTGAGTGGTCCACTCGGTGGGTGTTTGAATATCTCCATTGTTGCGCCTTTCTGGCTCGTTGCTCAAGCTTGACCATCGAGTGAGGACCGTAACAGACCCTCCCCCTCACCCCCATTGAGGGACGAGTGAAAATTCTGCCCAAAAATTCTTTCTTAGGGTCACTCAACTTCACCGTCATTTTTTTATTATTTCGTGTTTACTGTCCACGTCTCTCGAGGGGTAAAAAAAAAGGACAATGCCAAAATTGTTGATGCTCACTCTATTAATAATAGCTAAAGCAGAACGATTTTTGGGAACCGCCCACCCCCTGACCAAACACCCCAGTCACACGCTCCGACCTGAGCGGGCCATTTCCTCCGAGTCCGGGACACATGGACCAAATTCAGCAATACATTTTTGGAAAAGTTAAGAAATGCCAGGAAATATGATTTCAAACATGGAAATTTTTGGAAATTTTCTAAGAAATGTTAATAATACTAAGTTACTTACTTATTTATTTGAACCGTCGAGAAATTACAAAAAAAAATGGTTAAACTTATTGTATATTAAGAATTAGTGAACATTAGACAAATTTATTTCCATTTTTCCTTCATTTATTTGAAAGATTGAAAATTTGCTGGAAAATTTGTTTAAACATGAAAATTAGGGAACTTACTTTTAATTCATGGCAAACGTCTTACATTTTCAAAAATTTCTCTTACGCCTGAAATTATAAAAAATATCTCTTGGATACGTCTGAAATTTTCAAAAAATTCTCTTGGATGCGTCTGAAATTTAAAAAAAAAATTTCATGGATAAGTCAGAAATTTTAAAAAAATGTCTCTTGGATACGTCTTAATTTTTCATAAATACCTTATGGAAATGTCTTAAATTTTTTTTTGAAAACGTCTGGAATTTTCTCTTTAGATGCGTCTGAGAATATCTCTTGGATACGTTGAAATTTTCGAGATGAATTCTTCGAAAATTCAAAATTTTGAAAGTCTAGCAATCTGTAGCAATTTTTTTTGAAAGTTAGTAAATATCCGGCAAAAATTTATTTTATCATAAAACAAATGTTATGAAATATCAGAAAAAATTCTTTTATCCATATACAGTGGTTTCAGGTTTCAGTGAAACCTGTTAAGAGTGACCACCAAAAAATGCTATGTTGGTCACTGTACACAAGTGGTCACTATACAAAGAATGCCTAAATTAAAATAAAATAATGAACATGTACTCTGCACTTATACATGTAGACGGTAAAACATGTAGTAAAAAACCACAAAACCAAAAAAGGACAGAATCATCATGTCCAAGGGTTAAAGCAAGATATAACGTGACTGATCTGTTATCTGGTCACTTTTTAAGGTACATTGGCATTGTAAAAATTGCAAAAAGACGCCACACACTGGTGACTGTACACAATAGACAGGTGGTCATGGTCACTATACAGAGAATTTTTATGAAGGAAATGTACACTAGAAATAACTATACACTAAAAAGTGGTCAACATAAACAGGTGGCCACCATTCAAAGGTGGTCACTTTTCCTGGTTTTACTGTTCAAATTAAAGAAAAATGTAAAGAAAAAATTTCTCAGCTTTTGCAAATTTCTCAGTGGAACATACGGAAATTACATCAAAAAATATGGAAATTTCAGGAAACAGCCCTTTGTGAAGACGTGTATACCAATTAAATATTCAACGAAAACATCTGGCAAAGTCAGTGAAATGCGATTGATTTCAAAGAGTATACCCTCGAGGCAGCATTTTTTTTTTTATTAAACGGGAACACGTTTTATTCCCGAGGTTGCATTATGAGTATAGATCCGATTTAGTTGTATTTCTACGTTTCGTAAATCACACGTCTCTTGCCTCCCATTATACAATACCATCAATTTTTTTTGATTGTGTCATTCATATTTGAGCAATTTGTATGCTTTAGTCGCTAGCTTTGTAATTACGAGTCGTGGAGAGAGCGGGGGGATTACAAAAGAAATGGCCGAAAATCTATGAAAAATTATGTTGAAAAGCCTGTGAATTTCCTCCAGGTAAACGCTGGCAGGTGAAGCCGCATCCAGTTATTATTATTATTATTTTCTTCTTCGTTCGGCCCCCGATGCTCTTTTCAAAAAATAAAATTTTTGTGAAATAACGCCGGAATGGAAGCAAGATTTCCATTGTCCCATATTGTTCAAAGTTGAGCATTTAATCGAGAGAGAAATAAAAAAAAATCTGAAAAAAGGAGTATTTTGAATAGCTGGATGGATGCTTGGTTAGTGTTTTCGGCAGATAGTCCATTATTTAAAAGCATTTGTCCATTTCATTTCTGAAAATTTCCCATAGGGCACGAACAATGAACCAGAATGTAGGCCCGAGCCGCAATATAGGGAGCATTTGTGATGGCTTAGTGTTTGCTCAGAGTGGAAAAATGCTCTTTGATGTTTCCAACAATTCAAGAAATAGGATGGATCTTGCGAAAATGCTAAAGGATGAGTAGGGAGAAGGGGTGAGTGAGGGATGTTGTTTGCAAGGGTGGGTGTGGGAAGAGTAAGAAAAGAAGTGGGGTATGGATGGATAGGAAAAGGGATAGGTTGAGGAAAAGGTAAAAGTAAAGGAGTGTGTTGAGGGAAGGGCAAGGAAAGGAATGATTGAATAAAGGAGTGGCAGGGAAAAGAATGGATTAATTGAATGAAGGAACGGTAGGGAAAAGAACTGATTAATTGAATGAAGGAACGGTAGGGAAAATATAAATTAATTAAATGAAGGAACGGTTGGGGAAAGAATGGATTAATTGAATGAAGGAATGGTTGGGGAAAGAATGGATTGAGGGAAGAGTTGGGAAAGTAATGGATTGAGAGAAGAGTTGGTGCAGCGGAGAGCTGCTAGATTTGTCACGGGCAAATATCAGCGTGACGAGAGCGTTACTCAATTGATCGAGTGT
>JAQGBX010004623.1:0-15027 GCA_034698745.1 Megaphyllum sjaelandicum | reverse complement strand
GTGGGGAATGATTCCCCGGAAAATTTTTGTAGCGCCCCCTAACGGGAGCGTCCGTCTCAAAGGACTTGCTACACCAAGGAATGCGTGGCAGGAAACCTCGCATGTTTTCAGAGAATCTTTACGTTGGATATATATTACTAAAAAATCTGCACTAGTGACCGGGTGCCTCACTACAGGGTGAGGCAAAAGTCTGCATAATCGGCAGTACTATTGCAGGCAGCAGGCACAAAAAGACTTTACAGACCTTGTAACTTACACTAGTGCAGATTTTTTGGCAGATTTTGTGGGCTGCAAAAAATGCGACCTCAAACCTGCTAAATTGTAGGCAGTAGTCCACAAAGCTTTGGTGTCATGCAATGCAGCCTAAGTGTGTATGGAGTAACTCGTGGAGAAGAAAAATTCTGGCGCGCTGTGCTATGTTCAAAACAATTGGAAACCAACTTTATTATACTATTTAGGCATCGCCCTACAACGTTCTAATTTACACTTTTAACGTATCTGCAGCGGTTTCTGACATACTCTGCAAAATCCGCAGACCTAGCACATGGATGACCTTGAACGTGACATTCAAGGTCGCAGAGAATATGGTTAACGGATAGCTCATGGTCGACTTTAAAAGTTACTTGAAAGAATTATCTTCGCAGCTGTTACCATTTTAAAGATATAATTTTTTCTCTCTGGGCAAAGATACCCTGTATATACAGGGTATCCCCAGACCTGGAAAATTCAGGGAATTTAAAAATGTCTGGAAAAGGCAGGGAAGAATGGCTTATTTTGAAAAAGTCAGGAAAATTCAACGTAGTCATATGTGTTGTTGCGATCCAAAATTAATGCTTCTACAAGGTTAGCCCAGGGCCCATTTTCTGAGTAAAATCCTTCGAAATTTCCCATGTTTTCCGAGGACCAATTTGCAAAATTTTGCACGTTTTTCGAGTACATACATTTTTTTTTTAAATTTTTCTATGTTAATTTTCAAAATTGTCATTGGTCACGGAGTTTTTTTTAAAACCTCGAGAAATCAGGGAAGTTGAAAATGAAATTTCTAGGGGATCCCTGTTTATTTATGATTTGATTTTATATAATAGTCTCACTTGCACTCTGCAGAAGAGATTCAATGCTGGCTACCTAGCATCAAAAGAGATTTGGATTTTCATTTGAAGGTGAATAGTTTATATTGTGCAGATGTATTCATGGCAATGGGTATGTATATGTATTAAAATTCTTCTCAATGTATATTCCAGCAATCACAAGTTGTTTGCTATCCAGACAGGAAAATAACTGAACTTCGAGGAAACATTGTCCAATTAGAGCAAGAATATAAAAGATTTGTGCGCAAAATGAAACAGTTGGAGCCCACAATTAAACATGTGCCTTGGACAGACCGGCCATATGAATCAAAACGAACAAAACTAGAAGATGAACAAGGTACGTATGTTTAACATTTGTTTAGACCTTTCTATCATGCATTTTCGAGATGCATGTTTGGAAAAGTATCAAATAAGTTTATTGGGGCTTGTGCAGATTTCATCATGGATTTCACATGCTTTTTAATTTATTCTGTTGGCAAAAATGACATAGGAGCACTTTCTTGATTTGATGAAAAATGTCACCTGAACTGGCTCTACTTAACTCGGCATGGTCCATTGAATTCATAAGCATGAGGGGGGGAAGAATTCGCCCCTGCTCAAAGTGTGGTGTGACTATTTATATGAAACGGTGGGGAAGATAGGCATACAGTACATGTGTGTGAATTTCTATTTATTGACAGGTTTAAACAATGAAAAAGCGATTGTTTCTGAGGAATTCTTATCTATTAACACCCCAATATTGGATAGGATAGAATCTAGAAGAGTGAAGAGTCTGCCTGTTGTGGATTATAATCTAAAATGTCAAGATGTACCTTTGGATTTTAATGTTATGCCTGCAGAATCGTCAAACAAAAGCTATCTTAATGAATTCAGTAAAAATGAAACCAGAACTAGTGGTAAATCTTTTTTTATTGATGAAACAGTAGTGCAAGGTACTGAACAGACATTAAAAAAAATATTTAGGCTAACTTCCTCTGAATCAGAACTGGAGAAAGTAAGCACTTCAAATAGATTGGTGGACTACACGAGTGATAGTGACTCATGATAATATTGATTTAGCATATAATAAGATTGCCTGTATATGTATATAAATAAATTTGGACAATGTACACAATGCTTCAGATAAATTTAATTGCTGGGAATCTTTTAATTAGCAATGCTATCTTTTGTTCACGCATTGTCTTATCAATGTTTAACGTCCGTAGAATTTGTCCGTTTTCAGCTAGTCTCAAGATTCCAGCCGCGGTCACATTGCATTTTGAAATGTTAAGTTCCTGTAACTTTTTAAAATCGTTGACAATTAAGTCTAATGTGGAATCCGTGATATTGATAAGCTCACCCAGGTCTAAACTTTCAAGTTTTGGCAAACATCCAGCCAAAAATTGAATTCCTCTGTCATTTATTGTCTCAGAGCCACGCAGGCACAATAGTTGCAGATTTTTCAGTTTGGCAATTTGCACAAATGTTGCTGCAGATAGCCCCTTTGATAACGATAAATCCAGTTCTTTAAGATGTGCTGCAAGTTTTACTTTATCCATATCGGCAAAGAATATTCTAGTAGAGGCAAAGTGGCAATTCTGTAACTGCAGCCTTGTTAAATTGTTGGGAAAATCTGACAAATTTAAACTTTGTGGAATATTGCTTTCCAGCAAACCGAAAGTCTGCAGGTTTGGACACTGTGTGTTCAAAAGTCTGAGGAATTGATTCGTGAGAATGCATCTGAGATACCCAGGTTTTCCTCTGTAATACTTCAGGTAGCCCCGCAATTTTAAGGAACACATATCTTTTGGGAAATGTGAACGTAGTAGTTTATGCAAAGCTTTCACGGACACTATACATGGTGAAACTTCCACGTCTTTCCATAAGCTGCGATCACTCACTAGGCTTCGAAAGCGCTGACAAACCCTGTTCACAAAAGGAAAAGAGTATTACATTTTGGGATAGAATATCATTTATACTTGCATGGTATTTTTAGTTCCCAGGGTAAAAGGGAAATTGAACGCAATATCGCATATGTAGTATGTGTGTTTAATTAAATTGCAAAAGTCCGTAAACAGCTAGGGTACCCCCAGTACGTCCTGGAAAACCTAGAAAAGTCCGAAGTCCAATGGCTTTTTTTTGAAAAAGTTAGGAAAATTCAACGCATTGATGTTTTCACGATCTAATTAAATTACTGCTTTAATATACATGTATCTACGCACACGTGTTAGCTGAAGAACCATTTGCAAACTAAAAGATGTTACCAGTAGAAATTAGCAAAATTTTCACTTTTCTCGAGGATATAAATAAACATGCCATATCAAGTTCAGATTTGTAAAATGCATGTTCAACATCCAGTTTCGATCTGCTGAGGACAAATTGCATTCTCAAACTTTTCAGTGTACAAATTTTCAAAATTTACGAGGTTTTCAGAGTAAAATATTTCGGAATATGCATGCTAACTATCGTTGGCCAGAGAAATTTATTTAAAAACCTGGAAATTATAGTAGGGAAGTTGTAAAAATTACATACATGTATATGAAAATTCCAGTCCAAAAACAATAGTGTTTCACTCTTTGAGTCATCTCATTTGGTGATATAATTTGCACCTCAGAACTAATTTTAAAGATCCGGTGTGAGATTTTTTTTAGTTCGGATGGAGAGGGGGCCCTGATTGACCGGACAGGAGCTGGGGGGAGTCAAATTTTGGGGCGTCCTTTTTGAATGGCCCCTTTATAGTAAATTCAGCAACGGCGCTTCAATCACAGTATACTGTGCTTCAATCACCGCCCAGCAAAGGCACACCGTGAGCAAAGGTTATTAGGACACTAGATATATAGTGACTGACTGCATGGGTTAATTTGCATTCTTACCTTTTTACTGTTATTAAATCTTTAAATGTCAAACTTTTGAAGATGTGCAATATGATGTCGTCAGGTAAATATTGCATATAGGTTGTAGGCGTGGCCGATCGCTGATCGAATCGCGATCGTTTTGCCGGAGCATTTTCCATAGTTTTGGTCTATATAATTGTCTGGCTTACTGCCACGGTATCAAATGATGCAGATTGAGTCAGCTACGTGGTATTTTGTAAACGCTTCCATGCACGTTCGATCCGCTCTTCATCAGCAAATATTTCTTTTTTACTTTCAAGGTCGTAGCTATGACACGCATGCGTGATCGAATCTATTAGCACATGCACGTACAGTGAGGGAACAAGATATTTCAACACCCTAAAAATGTCGAATATCTTAATAAATAATTACATTTTTGCAATGAAAAGTTTACTGAAACAAATCAAAGATAATCCAGACTCTTTATGAAAATTTCAGCTTGAAACTATGAAAATTAAATAAATTATAAAGAAAAATAGTAAAATGAGACTGGCAAAAGTATAATTCAACACTGCTTTCTTCCAATTAAGTACAGTGTATTTCTAAAATTACTGATTTTTAATTTTAATTCTGTGTGCAGAGATGGTCTATTACACCCACATGTGTTCTAGCCTTTAATGGTATCATGACTAAAATGAAAATTTATATCACTTATTATTCCATCCTTGTCCAAACTCATGACAGTGCCACCTCCATGCTAAACTCTAAGGAGTAAGTTTTTTCTGTTGAAAAATGGCCGTGGTTATTCAATACCAATGTAATGTGGAATATTTCTGGTCATTTTCTGTGTCAAAACATTCTCTGATTTTATTATCAGGTGTTTGGAAAACATTTATTAAAGCCCTTTTTCTTAAGAATGTTTTTTCCAAGTACATTCCCCCTTTCCAATGGGGAGAAAATACGGTGTTGAATTACTTTTTTCCCCGACTCATTTTACCATTTTTCTTTATAATTTATTTATTGTTCATAGTTTCAAGCTGAAATTTTCATAAAGTGTTTGGATTATCTTTCATTTTTTTCAGTTAACGTTTCATTGCAGAAAAGGAATTATTTATTTAGTTATTCGACATTTTTAGGGTGTTGAAATACTTTTTTCCCTCACTGTACCATTTGTATACTGTGCATGTACTATGCTATGAAGTCATAACATTGTATCAGTATGATGCGCTTGTCATATTGGAGACAAAAAGAAGCATATTGCAAAATGATTTAAGAATTTACCGCATAACTGATTTATTTTTATTTTTCTGCGTGATAGGTCGTTACCTATAATTAATTGGTTGAAAAATGACAGATGCAGCTGATAGTAAAACTGCTATAAAGGTGAGCAGTAATTATTTGTTTGAAATTTTTACAAAAATCTACGATATCCCATATAATGATTGTTGAATATGTGTTCTTTAGATTGCAATAATTGGGGGTACAGGACTAAACAAGCCAGAAATAATTAAAGACAGTTATGAAAAAGAGGTGGATACACCATTTGGAAAGCCTTCAGATGCTCTCATTTACGGACAGATAGCTGGAGTAGACTGTATTTTGCTTTGTAGGTCAGCTCATACTATAAGTTTCTTTATTTTCGAATGAAAACTTGTAAATTCCATATTGGTGGTATTCTTTTTAATTATGTATGAAATTTAAAATAGGCATGGCCGTCATCATACCTTTTCACCGACGAATGTGAATTATCGTGCAAATATTTGGGCTTTGAAAGAAGCAGGTTGTACCCATGTCATTGCGAGCACTGCCTGTGGTTCTCTTCAGGAAAACATACAACCTGGGGATCTGGTGTTTTTAGACCAGTTTTTTGACAGGTATGTATTTCTTAAATAAGGTAAATCTAGCATTGATACACAATAATCAGGAGTAATCTTTGGGCTTCTCAGAACAACTAAGCGAAAAAATACCTTCTATGATGGGGCTGCTAATTCACCTAAAGGAATTTGTCACATCCCAATGGATGAGCCATTCTGTCCACATACGAGAAAGGCATGGATACACGTTATTTATAAATTGCATATCTGGTGTAATATTCTACTATCACAAACTCACATAAACATACATTAGATTCTGATCGAAAGTGCAAATGAGTTGAAAATTAGGCATCATCCAGCAGGCACAAATGTCACCATTGAGGGACCAAGGTTTTCAACACGAGCTGAAAGTCGACTTTTTAAGTCTTGGGATGCTCAAATAGTAAACATGACCACGATTCCAGAGGTAAGCTAGAAAATAAACCACATCCTGAATCTCTGCAGTTCTTGCGGTAATTAGTCTGTTGTCAGGTAATTTTGGCAAAAGAAGTTGGACTTGCATATGCTTCTGTAGCCTTGGTAACTGATTATGACTGTTGGCAAGAAAGTGAAGAAGGGGTAAGATGTCTTGTCATTTTTAATTATTAAAGCGCAATTTCTTTAAAATATCATTAAATGTCAACTTTCAAAGCTAAAGAACTAATTTTATTTGTAGGTTAGCAAGGATACTGTTATGAGCATGATGAAAGAAAATGCAGTCACACTTACTAAGCTGCTCGAGCATGCCCTTCCAAAACTAGCAGCATACGATTTTACCAAGATTCTGGAAGCCAATAAGGTGGGTGTTTTTTATTCTCATTGTCAAAATGTTACTTACAATATATATTCACACAGACATCATTTTGATTCTTTCAAAAAAGTCTTTTGGATGGTCCGATGTTTTTTTTTTGGCTATTTACTTCTGAATGAAATATATATTTCCAATTACATAGACCTTGAACCATTGTCAATTTATTAAATTAAATGTTAACCCATCTAGTATCTATCTGTTTTAATATCTTTCAATCTTTACATTTTGTTCAGGCCATATTAATTTCTAATAATTAAGAAATGCACTAATTTTTGCTTGAATTGTTGTGAAATGGAACTGAAATATGATGTTTAATTACAGGAAATGGTTCAATCATCAATTATGTTACCACCATAATTTCAGATATTTATCACATTCTGAGTCAATAATGTTAACTTTTGTTTAAACATGCTTCAAATAAATCGCCCCAAATTAACTCAAGACAGTTGTTGCCGCAGACATTTTATTTAAACTATTCACATCAGTTGTTTAATTTTTTCCAGCTACATTTTTACAATTTTTACATCTTCATGATTTTTTTAATGAGTCAATGCACACAATTTACAATTTGCACTAAATTTCCATTTTGAACGTGACCTTATTTTGCAAAACAAATTGACTTTCTCTAAATACTTTTGAGAAACTAAATGTTCTGTTAGAAAACATGAACAGTATCTGGTAATGATACATTTAGAGAGCAGTTGATTAGTGTCGAATGTTTTATAATTGTACCATTTTAAATAATTACTACTGTACGTCCTAGTTTAGAGTTAAATTAAAACTTATTTTGATCAAAATACATATACACCAAATTGGAAACAGTCGTGCTTTGAAAAATTTCAGGAATCTTAAACACTGATGTAGGAATTGGTTATGTGACAATTTCGGTATTTCCAAAAACAGTTACGTAGGGGTGTACAATGAAACTAGCAACAGCCACAATTACCTAAATACATACCCTTAAACTATAATTATAATACCAATTAAAACCATTCATTGTTAATTTCAACCTAAATAACTACAGGAATGTATGACAATACTTTAAAGATTGTTTTTGCTACTGGTTCACAAGACATTTATCAGTTGTTTTTTAGCTTTCCCATTCACCGATTCTTCTTGTTTTATGAGGCTGTACATTTAAAACATTTCTAATATCCTGCCTTAAAATTGGTCATGAAAATCCTTCTGGCATGCTGCCTATACTTATTTTTGTGCAAATCAGTGACTTAAAATCAACATGATTATTGGTCCTTGAGATACAGCCTTTACTAAATTTTAATCAAGAAAATGTTACAATTAGAAGAAGTGATTATGAATCTGACATTTATGGAAGAAAGTGATGAACTAGCTAAATCTTGAAGCCTCACAGTTCTTGTGCATACAGTAGGGCCAGTGGGCACTAACTTACCCTCTAATATGCTGACAACTTATTCACTTCTCAAACCCTATGGGCCTCTTGAATCATGTCAATATCCAACTTGTAATAAACATAGGGATAGTATTCTTGGTTGCCAACTGTCAGACCAGGGATGTCATATTTGTCCTGTTAAAATAGAAATTGTAATTTGTCTCTAAAATCTTTCAATATTTAGACACACACATTTCAATTCCTCAAATATTTCAGATGAAGTAGAAATTATCATGAATACTCACGTCAGCACCCTGCAGAGCACTCGCATCCAAATGTGTATATTGATTAATAAGAACCTCTCTTAAACGTTTCATGGATTTCTTACTTGGTAAAAGTAGCATGGCTTGGAAATTAACTGGCAAACCATATCTAAACGACATTAAGTGATAAAACATGGTATGTAGCATAAGCAAATCATTATACCAGTTTCTTCTTTTTAAAAAAACTCATTTTTAACCTTAAAACTGACTCCACAAAAACGCGCAAAGCCTTCACATGTATCCAAGCAGTGAATGCTTCGCTGAAATTGACCTTCAACCATCTAACAAGTGGGCCCTAAATATATTCTTTGACGTTAGCAAGCATGGCCATAATTTAAGCTTTCATGTACAATTCTTTCACCAGCTTACAAATTGTTTTTTCTTGTCCGACATGAGTTTTGTTATTTCATTTTTGCCAGCAGCCAACTCCTCTTCGTTATAAATGAAATCCTTTACCAAGAAACTAGAGTTAAAAAAAAGACATGAATGTGTAGAAGCACACTATATTTAATTTTGAAAAAAAACAAACAAAAAAAACCGTTTATTACCGGTTTTCTCTTGCATGATGTTTGAATTCGTCAACCACCTTGTGAAACAGTGTGACCGAGAACAGACCATTATCGGAATCTTCACAGATCATCCTGAAAATGCAAAATATTAATGAATACTATTACCACTGGCAAGCAAAAATAAAGTAGCGGAAAAACTCACTCGCTTGATCGTGGCACTACCATGTCTGTGAGTTTTTCATATTTGGCCAACCATTCATGATAATTTGCCCTATATAATGTGTGCATTGTTTTAAACCATGGAATTTATCACCAATAATATGCATGACAAAGTTGGGCATAAATACTTGCTTTGGTACAACAACCAATAGCGTTGTCAAGTATTCAGAACCCAACACGAAATGTTCCCTCTTCACCAGATCAGCAACGTTACGAGTCACAAGACTTCCGCTGTAATTTTAAAACAAAATGACACTTTCATATCAGACAAATCATTATTTAACGTGAACAAATTTCTTATTTGAAAGATTCAGACGTTTGCTTTCTCTCCATGGATTGCAAGGAAGTCTTCAAAGCATTGTAGGTTGCAGACTTTGTCTTTAAGTCTGTATCAATTTGGGAAACTTGCTATAAAAAATTACACAAGTTATCTTATTGTATTGCGCAAACATTGGACAACATTGGATTAGATTTAAACGGTTTTACCTTGCTTATTATGTCAGAAATGTTTCGAAGGGATTGCTTAATAGGGTATTTTGCACCATCCCATTGAAATCTGGTAAGATAAGTAGCCAAATCACCTTAGGGCAAATAAAAAACAACCCATAGTTAATAATGAGACAATTATTCATGGCGTTTACAGCTCTCAATTGAATATCTAACATACTTCCATTGGCCACCAAATTTTCTGACAACTTATCCTTTTGATCTTCCAAAACTTCTCCCAAATAATTGGCAACTTTTCGGGTAACGCTTTTTAAAACATTCCGAATAAAATTTTAGAAAAGGAAAAAATATAGTCATGTTTATTGCAGGGAAGCAAGGTGGAAAATAAAATTTACCTCTCCACGAATTGGTCTAGTTTTCCCAAATCATCGGAAAGTCCGACAAGCTGATCCAAAGTTCCCACCTGATAGTTAAAAGATACCGGGGCGCATAAGAAACGCTCAAAGATAACACGAGCACCAGCGCCGCTTGAAAATGACGAAAGAAATTACCTTTAAATCTGGGACATGAAATTTGTGATTTACTGATAAGTTATGCACTTTTGAAGTGACTTTATTGAGATCCTCCCATGTCTGTTGGCAGGTTTTGTCCCCAGGAGCAGAAATAAGCCAGTATTCGGTCATGGCTGTTTACATAAAAGAAGTAAAGTGTAATAAAGCTTTAATAATCGTTGAAATTATACACATAAATTTTTTAAAGATTGCTATAAAAATATGTACAGTTCAATGGGAAAATGACAAGCTAATTAAATGCCTGTGACAACTAAAAGAATGGTTCTACAAAACCATGCAAACACCCGTAACCTGTTTTTTTAAATATCTGAATCGGTGACCTTATTTTTAATAATAAAAATGAGAAATTAACTTGAAAACAAACACTAAAACGTCACTTAAGGTCTAAATACAATTGTCCTCAAATTTATGCTCATTATTATTCGGTCTAAAATTCAGATAATACTCTTTTTTTGGGAATTGCTCAATACGCCCACTTCCAGCTAAAGCCAGTTCGATATCCACAATGATATACTATAGGCACTACAACACAGAATTTCTTCACAAAATGGCACTCGAATCAAATAAGTCTTACCTGTATTAATTAAGCGACTAAATAGACGCAAAATAGATGTCCAGGGTTCTTAAAAGTATAAATAATTAGGGCAAAAATTAAAGTTTTCTGCCTGGTGTTCACAAATGTACACGGTCTGCGGCCATTGCGATTGGGGGGAGGTCACGAGCCTTTTCGGCAATATAGTTTCTAGAATCACAGTCGCTCGGAAGAGCATTGACGAATATCAAGATACTAGGTTGCCGAAATCTATCAAAGTTACGCAATCGTAAAAAACCTGAAACATTGAATTATCACAAATAAGGGATATTTTTTGAAAAGTGGACTTTTTTTTAAAACGTTTTAATCGAAAATATGCATATTAAACAAAAGGACATTCAATTTAATTTATATTTTTGAATGAAAAGTGCCTTGTTTCTTCAGTTTGTTCGCAGATGGCGCCACTATCGCCGTTTAACTGATTTGTTTCCAATAACGGGAATTCGTGAAGAGTTTGCCAGGAGTTTTGCGAAAGACTTATTTTCCAAATTTCGATTTCTTTAGAAAATGGTGAGTTCATTTGTTTAATATTAATGACATGCTCATATACCTGTTTACTGAAAATACAACAACATAATTGGTGTCATATATTAATTATAATTCATTTCTAGGCGGAACGAAAGTCTGTCAACAAATACTACCCGCCAGATTGGACTCCAAAAATGGGCTCCATCAATAAATACAACAATTCCCATCCATTAAGGGAAAGAGCTCGTAAACTTTCACAAGGAATTCTTATAATTAGGTTGGACTAGCTAAGTTATTGTTAGAAAATAGACGTTTAATAGTTGACCCCTGAATATGGCAGCCCAGGATGGGGGAGGGGGGGGGGGGGAGGAAGATAGGGGGCCATTTGGCCCGGGCCTATATACGAAGCTAATTAGGGGTTTACCAGGGCCACCCCGTGCTGGTTGTGTAGGCCTACTTGTATGCATTTCATGTACATATCCTAACAAAATTCAAATATTTCTAATGAAACAAAAATGTAACGACCATCGATCTTGAAGTGCTCTTCCCGGCCCTGCTGAATGCATGGTTATAATATATGTACGGGTTATATTGGAGTTCTGAGGCCAAAGTATAACGACATGCTCATAACGTTGTTTTAGGTTTGAAATGCCTTATAATATTTGGTGTGGTGGTTGCGGCAACCACATAGGCATGGGTGTGCGGTATAATGCGGAAAAAAAGAAAGTTGGAATGTATTATACAACGCCAATTTACCAGTTCCGAATGAAATGCCACTTATGCGACAACCATTTTGAAATGAAGACCGATCCACAAGTACGTGTTAGTTTGTGGAAGGTTTCTTGAAGGTTTAATTCATTGAATGAGGATGGTCCTTATTGTAATTCAACATTTTCATGTCTACAGAATTTGGACTATATTGTTGTTAATGGTGCAAGGCGCCAAGAGGGTCGTTGGGATCCTACACAGAATGGACAAGTTGTGCCTGAAGGTATTTTATTTACATAGTTCAGAAAAATAATATTAGAGAGCAAAACTTATTTTTCTTTTTTTTATTAGATAAGGAGACGAGTCAGAAGCTAGCTACCGATGCGATGTTCAAATTGGAGCATGGAGTTGATGATCAAAGGAAAAGTAATTCTGTGGCCCCATCTCTAGCCAGGTTAGAAGACTTGCAGACACGCTGGAGAGATGACTACTCCACAAATAAAATTATCCGACAGCAGTTCAGGGTAGGCTTTTATTTCTTTCTTAAAAATGGGCGATTCTGACGTTGTTTGTAAAACAACAAAAATAACTAATGTAATTAATGCCTGTTCTTGTCTCCAACCCTGCAGATAAAGGAAACCGTGGCTAATGCCAAACCCCTAATAATATCTTTTGACGTAGAACTACGTCTTTCCCCAACGTTTTTCCTCAAAAAAGACTGATTATATTTTCGATAAAATGTGCAAAAAAAGCCTGATAAATTGCCATTAAATGTGCAAAAAATGTCCGAGAAAAATTTACAAAAAAAATGCTGATTAATTTTTACGAACAAAGAACAAAATTTTTTTTTCCGGACTTATAAAAAATGGGTCATTTTTAATGAATGACGCCATTCATTAAAATGTTGATGACGTCAGCCATAACAGTTCTTATGATGATTTCATTCATAACAGATACATAATATATTCGGATACTGTAATTTGTTAAATTATGATCATGATGTGGTCATCATTTACTATGCATCCCTAGATTGCAGGATAGCACAGCTATGTTCCAGTGTCATTTTCAGACATACATACTGTATCTATGATATTCTGATTTAATATCAACAAGATAATTAACAATACAATAGAATATTGTAACAACAAATTCAAATGTTTGAGTTTATAATTTTTCGATTTTTCAAGTTAATATTTTAAATTATCAGTGAAGGTGTAATAGAACATGATTGTGATTATTGTTTGAGAAATTAAAAGTTTTAAGATAATGGTGAAATCGTCTATACCTGTGCGACAAAATTTAGTTTTAATCTTTAGTTCGGATGAAATGTGTCCATAAGAGTCACCAAATAATGGGAATATTATTCATTTTACTTTAATTTTTTTGTTATAGGATAAAAAGAAAGAAATTCAAAAAACGGCAGAAGCAGACAAACTCTTATTAGTAAAGTCTTCCTTAAATATACCCTTGTTACCTGAAGATCCTCACGATGTCAAAGTGGCAAGCCTCCTTCAGCTGGCTCCTTTAGAAAGTATGTAAAAAGTATGCTGTCTACTTTACAGATGAATTGCAAATATATTCTAAATGTAATATATCTTTCTTAGGTTTTGATGATAGACAAAGAATCTTACGGGAAGAAATACAAAATAAATCAATTTTCGATGCAGGAAATCCGGTGATGAGTTTGGCATCTTCATCTGATGCCATGAGAAAACTGGTCATTAATTCGAAAAATTCGAAACTTCAGTCTGTGTCTAAAAGCTTATCCGCGTCCAATATCGGAGTTATGATAAAATCAAAAAAACAAGGACCTGCAAGTGATACAAGTTCACAATCCAAACCTCACGTTAACAATATACACATTTCTGTTCCCAGTGTAGAGGATGTGAAGGGGGCTTTAGTTGGATTGGTATCATATAGCGATGGTAGTTCAGCAAGTGACGACAGCACATAATCGTGAACGTCTCAAATGTGCGAGTGCATATGTAAATAATGTAAGTTGATCCACTTTACTTGTACATAAAATGTAATTATTCAGTTGGGTGCTGTTTTAGTAGAAATTGAATTGAAAAGTGGAATTAAAAATATAGAGAACAACTGTCACTAAAGGCTGAAAAGAATAGGGGACAGGAAAACGTGAAAAAACAACTTTAGAAAGTGAAAATCAGGAAAGCTGACCCTAGTCTCCCAAATGCAAGGCACCCTATTATATAAATTTTTAATTTTCATTCCAAGCAGCTTTATTTGTGCGTTTTGTTTTGTATAAATACAGCGATGTTTGCTTGAAACAATTCTGCATACAACATACCAAAGGATGTGGTTATTTGGATTGAGAGGAAAGGTTGATCATCAGAGGGAGACAGAATTTCTAATCTGATCTTTTATTTTCAACAAGCCACAAATAGTTTGCTCGTTTCACTAAAGCTGGTCATACATGAGGCAAGTTATAACTGGAAATACTGCACATTCAAAAAGTTCTGTTTTTTTAGAATGTGAATTACGAGAAATGAAATGTTTTAATTTGTCAATTATAAAAATGTAAATGAAGTTGAAATTCAGTTTGAAATTTTTCTTTTTAAAAGCCATGGTTAGTAAAATGCTCAGAAATATGCACATGACTTTTCGGACGCCTAAAATTGGTAAGTTTCCAGATAGAACTTTTCTCGTGTATGACCGACTTAAGGCTGTTACAAACGGGGAAAGTTATACCTGGAGACTTGGCAAGTTTATGCATGTTTCTGAGCATTTTACTAACCATGGCTTTTAAGAAGGAAAACTTCAAACTGAAAGTAAATATTCCTTATTTATGTTTTTATAATTTACTAATTACAACATTTCATTTCTTGTAATTCACATTCTAAAAACTTTTAACATGCAATATTTCCAGGTATAACTTTTCTTGTGTGTAACAGATTCTATGGTCCATTATATTCTCAAATGCATGAACAATTGTTAACGAAAGAAAGATTTTGAGTACTTAAGCCATTTAGCTTTGTCATTTATGGAAATAATTTTTTATGCACACAGTAAGTATTTCCAATCACATTTTATTACTGGAAAGTGTTCAAATAATTGAAATGCAGTTGTTTGTTTCCGAATAGTACTTCAGTGCCAACAATCTGGAAAAAAAAAGATTACAATATAGTTGCTGGAGATAAATTAATGGCCTCATCCACGAATTCTCTTTAAACTTACATAATTTAATAAAGTAGTATGAAGACCTCGACCAAACAGCAATTTTTCAGCGACGTTTCGGGACCATGTCCCTTTATTCAA
>JAQGBX010004622.1:0-15027 GCA_034698745.1 Megaphyllum sjaelandicum | reverse complement strand
ACACTTTAGTCTCGCACTGTGGCTTAACCCAGCTTAACACATACCATCGTATACAAACCCTGTCAATTTGGCAGCTGACTTTCGGTGCACCTTGTAGAGCAGCGTTTCGCGCGCGACGCGCCATAGTGGAAACCCACCTTTATTTCATGCAACGAAAATGACTGATAAGTGGCAAAATTACCAGTTTTAATACATTATGTATAGTGAAAGAACTGTTTGTGCGCGTTATATACTCTACATGCTGAATCTGGAAGTCATGATTTCACGGTAAATATACCAAATTTGCCGTTTCTGTGTCTAAATAACCATTGCTAATTATGTACGCAAGCATGCCAATTCAATTAGTAACCATTGTCCATTGCGTCAACAGTTAATTGGTCGGGGCACGCAGACATGTACTGCATGTAATATGTATATATGCTGTCATAGTAAACAGGTTGTTTTAAATCGATGGTGCATGTTTGCATGATGAAAGTTAAAGAGGATGTCTGGCTCATTATAGTGACTTCCAACAATGCGATGTCTAGGAAATTTTGCAAGTTGCAGACAAGCGAACAAATTAAATTCGCCCTGCTAAACTGCCTATAGAATCCAGAAAAGGCTATCACAGCCTCCAAGGTATGATTAATAAAATATTAAGCTTGTAAGATCGTGCGGTAATACCGCAATTTTCCACGGTAACAAGGTGAGATTTTTTTGTATATTTTTGATAAAATGTGACAGTATAACGTAAAACTCTGCACGTATTCCATGTTTTGATCGGTTGATGTAATTAATGGTGTTAATAATGTTTGATCAATAGAGTCGTTAAGATTAGAAACGAGGCTTGGTTCTTGGGCTACATAAAATCTGGAATTAGAGGGCGTTCACCATCGAATATGTTGTTGTACACATGAATTTGTCCTTCAGACATTGCTTAACAAATTCCTGCGTGATAACAAATTAAAAGCACTTCGAGATGTCTTTGAAAAATGTGCTTGAAATGGTACCCCATTAATTCTGGATAAAAGTTGTATCTTACCAACATTCTGGGTCGCCCGTATACAAAAAATCGGTCTTATGAAACCTTTCTGTTCATCACCTCTCAAATTGACATAGGAATGACCCTTATGAACAATCCAAATCAAGCCATTCAATGCAAAGACATTTCATTTGCTGATGATTTGCATACCGTATTTTAATGTGTAAACTATACGAACTAGAATTTCGTGTACTTAAACTTGTAAAGATTTGTGGACTCTACAAGCTACATGTATATCTGTATAGTGAAAACTATCACGTGATCACTGACCGACTGGGGCTGTGACTATAGGGGGTCGTCCACAATGTCCGTTTAATAAATGACGGAATTCTCGGCCGACCCTTTCCCTAGGTAATTCGCAATAATGTAAACACTCGTAAACGTGTCGTAATGCAGCGTAAATAACGCACTCCACCCAATATCAGCTAATTAAAAATGCATCAGCACGCCATACGCGGATGCATTTTCACCGAAACGTCTCGAATCTACAGCAATGTGCAACCGATACAATGCCTCCCTTGTTTTTCAGTCCCGATTTGGCCCACACCTCGGGTACGGTTTTCTCCACCCAAAAATAAACCCTCACTCACGGATCCAACACAATGCCAAATCGACAAAAAACGTAGTTAGGATGTGCGTATACGTTATACTGTATGCTGTAGCTTATGTATACGGCCATTGTTGGTTTATACCAAACTCCGTATAGTACAATGTATTAGTAAGCTTCGTGTGAAAGTTTCATATCGAAGTCTTTATTCTTCCAAAAGTTGCATGTGCAATTTCTTTCCCTTTGACGGTCTAGCAATCATCAGTTGTCTTTGGGGCCCAAATTTAAATTTATATGAGCAAAATATAAAAACATATTATGTGCATACATTATACAATAAATACAATTTATACTAATAATATAACATTATATGAAGAAATACGAGAACTATCGAAAAATGGGGTAAAAAAGATAAAATTTTATTATGTTACGTTTATATAAAGTATATCAACATATGTACAATATATAAATATAGTTTATATTAAATATATTACATAATGTTATACAAGTCATATAAAATTCTCATTTTTGACTTTTAATTTTTAGATATATATTTTTTCATAAAATTGAAGCGGAAATGCGAATTTTCTGTGTTCTCCAGGGATTTATTTTACATTAAAACACTGACTGGAATTCAAAAAAATTGACACGTATAGTAAGAAAATTTTAAAATGTTAAATTCACAATGCCTAATGTGAAGGTAATGTTAATTCTGTAAGGTAATGTGCTACCTTACAAAACATTTGCATTGAAAATTATTTCATATTATGCCCATTTTGTCCACACTCCAAATAGTTCCAAATTGTTCTCCAATTTTTAATAGTTTTAATCAAATGTCCTTAAAATCATCCTACATGTAGTTTTTGATAAACGTATGCAACATTGAGCCCACCTTATTTTCACTTAACTTTCCAGTTTTTCTTCAAGTATTCGAAAAATAAAAAAAATAAAAATGGTGCACCTTAATTTCGAATTAAACATTCCATTTTTTTTCTGGTAAAAACTTACACGCGCCCCACCTTAACTTCGATTAAATATTCACTTTTTAGAATTCAAATTCACTCCACCTTATTTTCGAAATAAACAATCGATTTTATTTAATTCAAACGCACTCCACCCTTATTTTCGGGGTTAACATTTCGCTGTTTAGTAGCAAAAAACATTTCTCTATTTTATAATTGAATATTTCATCTCATGGGATTTTTTTATCCAATTATGCCTGCAAATTCATAGAACCTTTAAAAATACCTCTTTGAAACCCCTTGTGAACAACTTAATTGTGCTTTTTATTCCAACTTTCTCTTAATAAAAGTCCGAAATCTTCTACATTTTTTTAAATGTTTTTCAAACAACAAAATTGCTTAAAAATCAAAACGTGACATTGAAATAAAAATGCAATTTATTATCGTTTTGTATAAATGTACGAAATAATTGACAAGAATTTATAATTTTTGAGGAAAAGCAAATACAGTATTTAAATCGTTCCTTGACACTTATCAAGAAACCGTCCAAAAACCTGTGCAAATGTTCAACATTTTCAGAGTACAAATTTGCAATATTTTGACAGTTTTCAAAGACATACTTGCAAAATTTTCCACGTTTTCAGAGCATAAATTAAAAAAAAAATTCAATTGTTTCTAGTATAGATTCGTAAAATTTTGAACAGTTTCCGAGGAGAAATTTTAAAATTTTTTTAAAAGATTCTGAGGACAAATGGAAAAAAATTATAGTGTTTTCCGAACACAAATTTCAACATTACCCGAATACGTATGAAAAAATGTTGAAAAACTTTTCATGCTATATAATTTTTATAACATTGACATTTGCATATAGGTCAATTTTGTCGTTGGTCAGGGAAAGTTGTTGAAAAACCTGGAAAAGTCAGAAAAGTTAAATAGGACATTTCTGAAGGAGGAACCCTGTTGATACATTCCTTTGCCGACGCAAATAGTATACTGCGCGACTGCCAAAGTGCGATTCGCAAATACTACTGCACTGCCGAAGTGCGATTCGCAAATACTACTCCACGACTGCTAAAGTGCGATTCGCAAATACTACTGCACGACTGCCAAAGTGCGATTCGCAAATCTGCTGTCTTGTAGGCTAACCCTGATATTTATCTATAATGGAATAACTTGTCGATTAGCATTACAAGAATGTAGTTTAGCACCTCTTCAACATTTTCCCTGGGTTTTGGCATTCACTTTGACACGACACCAAACTGCTTCCGCCACGTGGACATTACGCAGCTTCTTGGCCATGGCGTATACAGAAGTGCGTCTAATTTTGGAACGGGAATGGAGCAGATGGCACGACATTGCAATTTTTGGCACATGCCTTCGAAGTTCATGACCACTATAAATACTATCTTTTCTTTTCCTCGAACGTTTGAAGACGGATGGAAGAGCTGAGGGAAAAGTGCGTTTCGTGTTTGAAATTCATGGGAACGGCTTTTCGAGTTGAGTCTGTACCTGACGTGAATGCTAATAATGCGGCCCGGGTGCGTTGCGTGCGTTCGATGCCCAATTTTGGACATTTTTGATTCGCTGGCACGAATTGATGACCTCCGCCAGATCGAGGATCGCATTTAACGCACCACCAAAAACACAAAGGACGAAAAAGGCGTTGGTGCAACTAGGCGAAACAATGGGGGAAATTTATTTGATAAGTGCTTAGAGGTTACAGGACGTCTGAAAATGTTTTTTTTTTAAGTCAGTGCTAAAAACCTGTACCAATAATGCGAAACATTGGAAGTTTACTTCGTAGGTACTATATAGATGAGATACTAAACAGTTCTGAGTTAGTGCACCCTTAATTTTTGTAACTGTCACAAAAATCTGTCATATTTTGATAGTAATTATAAAATAAATCCTTTTGTTCGCGTTTTTGTTTTGTAACTTAGTTTGGGTTGACTAAAACTTGTTAATTTTATAAACTATCACAAAAAATTGTCATATTTTTGTAGCAATCTTGTTTGTTTCGTTTTTGTTTTGTAATTTAATTTTCTTTGAAAAAAAAAAAAAAAAAACTAAAATGCCAAACTGAGAACCTTTTATCGTACATGTAATTTGACTTTGGAAGTTTGGATTAAAGATCCATTAGTATGCATCTAGAAGATTTTTAGCATACAAATATATGTATAGCAAAAACGCTTGTCATATAGATAGCATTGTAGCAACTATGGAACAAATTGTAATATTTTCATAGGGCGAATCGCAAGCTTTTATAAAATGAAATCCGGCATATCACGGCCACTTATGTTTAGGTGCCAGGTAGTTCAGAACTACCCTAAAATCACAGTGGCGCTCCATATTTCCGGTAAAGGGTTGAGCATCGCCTTATTAAAAGTTAGGGCATTTCTGGTTATTTTGGGAATATGATCGGAACTACTTAATGAAGCAGGAGTGACGCATGATTTACAATCGACCACATTCGTCCCACTTTACTGCGAGTGGGTGTTTCAAGATGGCCGCCACCCGTCATAGGCGTGAGAAAATAACGTCACGTCCCAGAATCATGCCTGGGAAAAAATTTCATTCGAAGGTCTAATGATAGCTACAGGTCATATCAGTTCAGAAAGTTTTTTTCTTTTGATTTATTCAATTGCGGTTAATTTAAATTGAATTAGCAATTGCGTTATAATACCTAAAAACGTAAAAAACGCAACCGGAAATAATTGAAGTTTTATCACTACCGTACATGTACATGTATATAAAGATTGACTTTTGGAAAATTTCAAAGTAAGTCACCCATAGACTAGTTATCTATAAAAAACAATGTAAATATTAATTTAATGTATACTTTATCGTCAAGACTATAAATTGGACTGCTAATCAGATACCATAAAGTCTCAACAGTCAACATCCAACCAACCATTCATGAGATTTGTGGATAACCCTCGTGTACAATGGAAATGTCTGACTATTCAATCTAAATGCCATTGTCCGATGCTCTTTTCGTGTGGTATTTCTGAGAAACCTTCTGACCAATTATTTTTGATGGCGTAGGCTATTAATTAGCGCCTTCGTCTGGGACGATGTCTAGCGACTGATAGACCGATGTCATAGTCCATATAGCACGTACAGAATGTCCAAAAACCTTTACATTCAGACCTAATGGTTGACCCCTGGTGAGAGCTGTACGCTATAAACCTACAATATAGGGGGTACTCAGGTAAGCTTTGTTAGTGGCACTTTTGGAAATCGTGAAGTCACGCGTGTTGTGGTGTGCAAAAATAATGCAAAAATAAAATCAGTGATAACCCTGTGTGATAACCTTCAGTGGATTTCTTAAACCAATGCACCGTATGCAGTTTTCGTCAGCATGCACGCATTTATGACTATGTGACATTTCATTTCATTCCCCCTTAAAAATTGAAAATTCGGTTTAACAATATTTATCAAATAAAAAGGGTCCCGCCCGCCGCAATAGTTAGCTATTTTTAGGACGTTAAACAAGGAATCAATTTCCAATGGCCTAAGCGTGTTGATTTTGCACGCGTGACTTCACGACTACCAAAAGTGCCATTCGTAAAGCTTCTGTCCGAGTACCTACATCTTTTGTTTTAAATAGAAATTGCATAGCGATCTTTTGATGGGAGTATTATTGCCTATGAATAGTTTTAGAGCCACTTGAGGTAGAAATATGGTTATGATTGTCTTTAGTGATGACTGAAAACGGGGTGTATGAACGACCCCATGTGCCTGATACCAAACTCTAGTGGTGGTGGTAAAACTAGTTTCATGAAATACGAAATGATCATTAAGACACACTCAAAATGTACTATATGAACTCGTAATGCCAGTTAAGTGTAGGAAAATGGGATGGATAGGGACAGAAGGGCGCACTAAGATAAACGAGATAAACGTACAACGCGTATAAACAAAAAGTTTCTTTGAAAATGTTTGGTCGCTACTTGACATCAACAACATTCTTGCCCTGGTTTCTAAACAAATCCGAACGATCGAAAATTAACTATTCGGTCATTGATAGACAAATCTAAAAATAATGCAAAGTAGAATGGGGCTAATATCCCATCTATAATCTTACATTTAAATAAATGCAAACTAACAAGTAAAAAGTTTTACTATTCTGCTGAGAAAATGAGAATTTCAGGACGTTTTAGGAGAAATTTTAAGGATACTTCAGAACTTGAAAATACTCCATCAGCGGCTACCCTCAAGATTTGACAGCTGGATAAGTTGCCCCCTCTATTTTAATGATTCGGGGCTGCCCAGGATGTTTAACATATGTGGCGCTCTTCTGCGGCTATTTTTAGTTCGTTTTCCCATACTTTTTTACTGTTCCCCAAAAGTTTTAATTGAAAATTTCAAGTCTGCGACGTGGGGATGAAAGAAATGAGCATCTGACGCCAGGAGGAGCGTTCGTGACGTCATTCGTGACAGTTCTTTTTCTAAAGAGGTAGACAGACGTCAGCAGGACGTAAGCGCAGACAGTTCCATTCATGCGAGTCAGATGCTGTCTTACATTGTCTAGTTTGGATTTTTTAGAGAATTTTAGAGATATGTAAAAAACAGCGCGTGGAACTTTCTGAATTTAAGTCAGAGATCACAAAGTTTCCATTTATTTTAGAAATTAATTCATAAATAGGTTAAAATATTATGAACGATTGCTGTTTACATGTACTGTATATTGTCTTCAAGAATATTCAAGAATTCTCAAAAAAATACTTCCATACGTAGGGCAGTGTTCCAAAAGCTGCGTTACTTGTAATGACGTCATCTCAGACAATTCTTGTGTTTTTGTCAATTTTATCTCTAATTTTAATTCGTTTTGGGCATGAAATGTTTTTTTTTTATGTTAGCGCGTATTTGACTTTATCATAGTATATAATCAAACAATTCTATATTAAATAACTCAAGTTACAATTTATCACACGGTAAATATTTAAAGATAAACCCATATAACAAACAAAGCTCTATACAAACAATTAAACAATTCTCAAATGTATCATTATGTAAATAACGATAAATAGAACTCACATTAACAAAACCTTATTCTGGTTTTGAAACATTTGTAAATATAAGGGGCTCTTGAACCATAAGTTTTAGAACTTTGTTTCAGATTTTGTGAGCATATCTTGATATTTCTTGAACAGCAATGATAATCATACAAGAAAAAAAATTGAAAATTATTTTCACCAAATGTTCATTTATGACACGATTCAATTAGAAATGAATCAAAGCTCGATCTTTGCTTCTGTGCTGAAAAAACATCTTTGATTCTCTTTCATTTGGCTTCCAGTAATGACGCAAGTCCTCTTCGCGAGTGCCATCAATGATGACGTCATCGCCGCAATTCATCACTCGAATAGTCTATGCTGAAGTACTAGAAGGATGCTAGTAAATACTCATGACTCGAACCATGCCAAAACCTGCCTCCATCGCAATTTACTTTCTTCCTGTTTGGGGAGAATTTGGCCCTCAGGGGCACCCGCATGGTCCTCCCCCCTTTACAGACAGGTGTAACATTTCTGCTCTGACTATTTTCGGCATAACTGGTTAACTACGGAACTGGTTTATCGCACGCACGTCATCAGCGAGAGCGCTGTTAGGCCTACGCACAGTACGGAGTCCCCTTTAGGCGCAGAGGTGTACCTGCAGTCTAAATACCTCTAGCTTTTAATTAAAAACAAAATGGGAAAAATGTTCATTCGAGTAGAATAGGCACTACAACCTATTAATAAATTGTTAGTAATCAGCGTTTTTAATTTGCTGTCAACATTTGTTAAAAATGAAATTTTTGTCCGATGCTAAAGTACTCCAAGTTGACTTTAGGTACGCCCTCTATCGCCGTTCCGGTCTATTGCCCTATGGCTTTTGGACGTAAAATTCGGCGGTGCGTATCGACGCATAATTAATGGAACGTTTGTGGCGTCGTCGCTTGAATAACGATGCCAAAAAGCGGAATCTGATGCGATGTTTACTAAAAAATATTTTTTCATTATGCGGCTGCGCCCTCTGGGTATCCTTGCTTTTTCGTTTGATTTGAGTTTTTGGAAAAAAATCAGTGTCGGTTGCTAAGAAAATTCTGTCCATTTTTGGAAACATTTTCGAAAAATTGTCGACTTTTTTTTATGAGAAATAAAGTTTATAACAAATTTAGTTTTTTATACACTGTAAATATCTTAGAAATATTATAATTTCCTAAAAAAAATTATGGTCTGTTATTTAGCCTACTTTGGAAAACGTAAAAAATCTATGCTTCGGATAATCGACAGTCTATTGCATTAACTCTAAATATCGCGCTGCATTCTTCTTAAAAAAAGTCTTAAAATATTATGTAAATTGGAAAAAACATATGAAATACTAATGATCAACACGTACTGTACATGTTGTAGTCTCATGTTTTTTTAGATTCGTCAAAATCGCGACGCCGCAACATGTTATCTTCTAAGTAACACGTAAAGTGTAAATTGGAATAAGTTCGGGTTTGTTAACATGCTTTTACACGCGGATTAAGCAAACACATTACATGTAAGAGGTATTTTAACACGTTCCAACTATTTGTACACGCCATCGTGTTTACTCTAATGTTGTATCGCGCAACAACTGAAGGTTTTGAAAATGTGTATTAAAACCGTATTTGGCAAACAACTTTCAAAAAAGTTTGTTGCAACAGGCTATTAGTAAACAACAGACAAACATTAAAAATGTTTAGGGAATTCTTACCTTGACATTGTCCTGTGGTCATGCGTTTACGGGGAAGAAAATAGAAACATTCAAGGCTTATGTCCTTCAAGTTACACGGTTTTGTTTAAACAAAACTTCTACGATGTTAACTCTTACCTAGAAGATGAGCTGGTGAGGGACGAAGACGCAAGTTGGTTTAAAACAACAAATTTATAGTCAATACGGATGTCATTTACAATGTGTGGAGGTTTTTTTAACTACTTTGCACAATAGCCTCTAACGTGTATTTATGCAATATATTAAGAAGGTTTTATTTTATACATGTATATATGCCGAGCTTGGTGTGATCTATGCCAAAAATTTCTATAGAGATTAATATTTAATGCATATTTTTTTTTTAAATGAAGGATAATTAGCTTTCTGAATCCTGGGAAAGCATCGTAAATATATAAAATTTGAGGGTTTTTTGACATAAAAAGATTGAGAACAAAAATTTTCCACTTTTTTTGTTTTATTTCTAAATGAAATTTTTTTATTGTATACATTTAAACTGTGTTGCGATTATTTGAACAAGTTATTTTACCAACATTGAATTATTTGGTATAAACATGCCTTAATCACCAATTTAAAATTATTACAGTACTGAACAATTCTTAACTGGAAAAAAATAAATATTTGGTATGTTACACTGAAAAAAAAGTTTATCAAAGTTTTTTCCCCCATTAAAATTTCCCTGAAGTTTTTCGAAAATTTCCCGAAAATCGCACTTATTTTTGTGCAATGGTATCATCAGTAAAAATCAAAATTATCAGTTTTGGTAGATAAGAAGTTAGTCATTAAACACATTACAAGATATCTGGTAAATTGTGGGAGATACTGTATCTCCAATTTGCATGCAGCAGGCCGAGCAGGATGCACCATAAATTGTAAAAATTTCTTTAGGACCTACCTGGATGAGGTCCTGGTCAGATAATTCTGTTCCCTGGCCACCAATTCACTTCGAAACTTGTTCATTTCTTCCTCCATGCTCTTCATCTCCGACTCGAATCTCTCACGAATCGAGTTGAATTCGGTGTCCAAAATGGAGGAATTCAGACGCATGATGGGCACTTTCCTTTCGGGAGCCATTGTAAGAGGAATCACGCACCAATTGATTAATCTCTCGCTAGTATCTTAGGCGATGCAACCGAGATAACGGCCGATTAAGTCCAAAGTCAAGCTACGGCGCTGCTGCTGCTGCTTCTTCTCAAAAACGAACTGAACCCCGGAATTAGCCGACTTTGGCATAAATAGCAGCAGGGGGAGCACAAAAAAATCGAGCTGGAATGCAGCGCCCCTGGCGGTGAGCGAAGTTTTCTATCGATTGCGCAGCTCTGGGAGAACGCAGAATGTTCCCGATGCAAACTGCGACCAAATGCGAGGTTGGCTGTTCGTTGGTGTTGCTCGATTTCGTAAACAACCCACGTAATTAATCGAGATCTCGTTTTGAAAGTGCGAGTGCGAGGGTGAGGGCGCTGTCTGCAACAGTGACTCACGGTGGCGAATTCCCCCATTGCAGTTGTGGGCAGATAGCTCGTGGGGAGCAGTTACTACAGTTACAACCAAAGCTGGAAGGCAGATTCCAAAAATCAACCTGAGTTGTCTGGTGGTGAATGCTGACAAATGAAATCAAGGGAAATTGAATGTTTTGAAATACACTAAAAACCGCTTTAACTGTTTTAAAATCACTTAAAAACACTATTAGTCACTTAAAATTACTAGAGATCACTTGTCAAGTTGTGAATGTTCAGATGTTTAAGTAGGATTTGATGGGGATGTTTTAATATACACGTAACTTAAGTAGTCTTAATATTATCTCATATTAATCTTAATTCGTATTTTATAAAAATTATGGGGCAAATTACACGTTCTTGTAATCAAGTGGTAAACGAGTAATCACTTAATTGTGTGAACGTGGACACTTGAATTCAAATTAAATATGACGGGAATGTTTTAAAAAACTTGAGGAATCATAATTGATGATACCTAATATTACTTTATTAAAATCTTTTGAAATCATCGGAAAGTCCACGAATCACTTGAAATTCCGTCGAAATTTAAATCATAACCATTATTTCATGAAAATGGACTAAAATTTCATGAAAATATGCCGGGATCAGTTGGAATATTATGAAATTCTCTTGTGGATATTATTGATATTATACCAACAATATTGTACAAAAGAAATACATGTATACATGCATATAAATGTAGTATATTTCAACGTGGTGCTATTATATATTTTTTTTAAATTTTGAAATATTTACATATTTCCGAGTCATGCGCAGAATTATGCAATGTAATGCACTTGGAATTACACGAAAATATGACTGGATTAATTGGAATCTTGAATCATCGAGTACGTAATATTACCTAAAGTACAGTAACGTATTTAAAATGAAATCATAATAATTACATTTACGTAAAATCAAGCGAACTTCCGTAGTAATCTGCAGAAATCACAAATATTTATTTTGACAATATCATTAGAATAACACTTCCCAGTTTGTAAAAATCCGTGAGATTACGAATCAAGCTCGAACAATTTTAAGTACATGGCAAATTTCAAAGCTTGGAGTAACTGTACTTGACAATTTTTTTTGTAGTTTTGTACATCTCGTCGACACCCCTAATCCGCGTTGGTTTGCACAATATTTTGAAAATGTACATGTTTGAGTGAAGGGAGTTTGCAGGAGACCCGAAATAGAATTCCAATCCTTCAAAAAATCAACGATTTGGCGCCGTTGTCGTGTTCTAGGAAGGATATGGGAGACAAAAAAAAAATTGGCAAACGTTGATTTTCGTGACGAAATTGACGTAGCCGCATTCCGAAATGGCAGTTGTACGGAAATCACTTAACGCCAGTTAATGTAAAAATGTAGCCCTTATACTTAACTGTTGATTCGAGGGGGAGTTTGTTTTACCACTTGTCAATGCAGGGCGCCACCATCTACATGTATGTGCTCGTTAAAATTTGGAACCCCATTTTGTGATGAGATGTGGTAATTTTGTACAAGTATTCTTAGACTTAAAATAAATTATTTTCGATAAAATCTTTTGCTGGTAAATAACTAGAAAATATGAATTTGCCACGCATTAAGTTTAATTTGAAAACAATTCGCTGGGATTTATCGAAAGTTTTTAATTAATTTAATGGACGCGTGCGAAATTTTAATTATCTCATTAATTACCTAGCAAAATTACTAGGTATTTACAATGTAATTGAAAAATACAAATATTTTATTTAACATTTTTAGCATTTTTAGCAAAAACAAATGCAATTCAAAAATTCATTTTGAAATTCGAGCGTTATGCACACTACACATTGTAACATTGTAATGCATCTTAAAATACATGTTGCATTATTGCGATGCACTTAAAAACATTTTAAATGCATTGACGAGAATTCACTGACGATAATACTTGAAATACATTTTGAAAAGGTATTTTCTTAATACAAATTGTATTTTAAAATGCATTGCAATTTTCCAATCTATACATAATTTGAAATGAATTTCTTTTCGATGTGGGATGTTTAAAAAATATTTGTTTATTACGACAAACTCCGAAATTTCCCAGTTTTGCGCCCAGTTGACATGTTGGTTACCACTGTCATAAAAATACAGCCTTTGGCAAAGTTATTAGGTACCCATGTTTTTGTGGAATATTTTAAATGGAATGATCTTAAGCTTTCGCTTAATATGTTTTTCTTAGCTAATGACACTGTGAAAGGTTGAAATGATTTATATACATGTACAAAGTTTGACCAATTTCTTAGAAAATCTACACGATAATAAAAAAACTGCACATTTGTCTGATTATGGCATATGTTGACTGATTAATATGGACGTGTTTATTTCAATTTCACTATACTGTTTTGTTAATTTTCTGTTCAAAGACACTCTGAAGCTTGGTTAAATACAGAACACAAACGATTTAAGTGAATCAGAACTGACCCAAAACCTTGTTTTGCCTTCAGAAGGACTGACACAAGAGCATTTGGGTAAACAAATAGGGCTGTAAGTTTAATAAAATTTCAAATTTCAAAATTTCCCACAAAAACATGGGTGTCTGATAATTTTGACCAAGACTTTAGTTTAAAACCCATCCTTCTGAACTTTAAAAAGAGCAGATTTCGATAAGTTCGTGTACGTCAGCTGACCACTGGCTTTTAAAACACACTCCAGTTTGGCCACATTTAAAAAAAAGTCGGAAATTACTGGTATTATCGGGAAGTCGTTTTTAACGAAAAGTGAAATTGTGTCCAAATCAACGAGTTGGGTGGCCAATCTGCCATTCCATTGTCGTTGACACTCATCGCCAATCTCGAAATCTTAAAATGGACTTATTTCAAAATCAGGATGTTTCTCAGGGCGTCTCAAAACAGTCCATGACTCGAGGATATCTCCAAAACGGTATCGGCAAAAAAAAATGGTATAGCGTCAAATTTGGTTACTTTGCATAAAATGTGGCGTTATGTGACCCTTCGGCAGTTTCATTCGCCAAATTTGTCCGTTTATTCCGCCGAAATTTGCAAAATTTGGCCAACGCCACCCACGCTGCATTCTCCGTTCGGGAAGTCATAAGAAAAGTAGGTTTATTTCAATTAAAATAGGCTTGAGTGTCACACAGTAACAAGAAAGTGGAAGCTTATGTAATCGTTTATGGGGCCACCTACTCGAGTGAACGCGTTGCACACTCGTCGCGTGGGGGCGTTGAAGTACGAGAAAACAAGATGGTGGTGGGCCGCCAGAACAGGGTGTCAATGGGAACAACACATTTGTCATGACTCTGAGGGAAGTTTTAAGTCTAGAAAAGGAAACACATTAACCGCAGACGCAGATTTGCGATGAGCCACCGAGTGAGGGCTTGATTCGTTTCTGAACTTGGCGAAATGCCTTTTTTGCATGAGTGAATTTTTGGTAAAAACCAGCTGTTGTAGTTTTGTAGTTGCTGTTCTTTTTAGAAAATCAATGTCACTGTCTAAATGGAGGTGAGCATCAGTTTTCTTTATCAGATTCTGAGAAAAGTTTTTTAGTCAACTGTTGAAAACATCTAAAATATACCCTTAGCATTTACAAAAAATAAACAAATATTGCATACTAAAAAGGCATTTGATTTTCGAAATATTTATAACTGGAATATTGGTGGTATTTCTTTCCATTTCTAATTTCCAAACTGCATTCCTAACTTCAGTTATTCGCACACAAACAATTTTTATCTTTACATTACTGTTCCCCCCAGTTAGGATTTTCAAGTGCATAAACTACAACTTAGTTTTGAAACGTTACAAGTTGCAAATTTCGAACTCATATGTCAGCTAAATTTCACATGGACAAAACTCGCATTAACTATTAATGCTAGCAATTTGATGCCAAGTTGAACATCCTAAGATGGCTGACAGCTTTAATTTTTTTTGGAATACTCTCAAACGCAGTCTCGTTATTGGCTGACTTTTGTTCAAATTGATTAATTTGACTAAGTGATGGAATGGATGGCAGTAGAAATATGCCTACAGTATTAACTCACGAAATGTTGTCTGGTTTTGTATTAGTTGTCGAAATAAGTTAGTTGTTCGTCCATGCAACATTTCATAAAAGAAGATCGATTGAATCCAGCAATCCACAGATTTACACAAAATAACCTACAGGGTTGCCACCACATTTGAAAAATCGACTTGCCTGACTTAATTTTGCCTGACTTTTTCCCATTTTATTCTCATTTTTGCCTGACTTTGCCTGACTTTTCATACAATTTTGCCTGACTTT
>JAQGBX010004621.1:0-15028 GCA_034698745.1 Megaphyllum sjaelandicum | reverse complement strand
TCTGTAGCCATGGGTTCCAGGCGGAACTAGAAAACTCCAATCCTGGACGAATTAACGTAGTGTACAGCTTCTTAAAGCTGTGATATGAGGGACGAAGGAGTTTTTCACTTCCTTCTGAACAGGTGTTCCGTTCGTCATTGGCATTGAAATGATTATAGGTACTGTAAACCGAAAAACCGTGGTTCAGTTTAAATTAAGAAACCATATTTTGTCATTCAAGCGCTTATGCCACCAATGATATACTTTGTTCGATGTATTTCAATTCAAATTGCTCTAATAAAGACATACAAACGTAAATGTTCTGTGCAAACATGCCATTAGTTTATTTGTGACAATAAAGCAGATGCCGTCGCAGTAATCCTAATGCTTGTTAAAGCACGCAGAAAATGCAGACCAAAAGTTGAAAGATTAGACGAATCACGTGGTTTTTATATTTCTTGATCTATATTGCGTATTCAGATTTATATGCCATATTGCATGTTCTTTTCGAATATAAGCAAATGTAGAGGTCAATATGTGTCTACTTTCGCTACCGCAAATGCCGACAGCCTGCTGAAAATTTAAGGTATACTTGAAACTAACTATGCCGTTTTTCCATATTTAAAAGAGTTCACCCTACAACGATTCATATTTTATCAGGAAAGCTATCATCATGAAACTTGTTCTCTTGCTGCTGCTACTGTCTACATCTTACAACAGTGTACACAATGCCAAATTAGGCGTTCATGAAGCTGAACTTGTTGAATATCATCCAGAAGATGAAGAAAACGTTACAGTACCTGACTTCGTCTATGCTGAAGTGGACAAACACAATGTTGAAGTGGACGAAAGCGGTGTGGATGAAAGTGGCGCTACCGATGACCAAGAAACTAGCCCTCGACGCGCCAAAAGATTTAATCTAAATATCGACTGTAAAGCATTCCTTGTAATCCTCAGTCAACCAATGGTCTGCACTTTAAGTCAGCAATGCTGCCTTCCAGGTTGGTTTACAACGATGCCGTTACCGCTACTATCACTTTCTCAAATTACATAACCAAATAATTTAAGGCATTTTAAGAATTTTAATGCAAATCATAATTTCGTTGCAATCATAATTACTCCATGTTGCGTTATTTCATTACAGGGGAAATTCCATTCGTTACACTTATTATTAAGTTCGTACTGGGCTAAGGAAATACTTGAAGAAACATTTCAAAACGTGAAATGAATCTTGTTATTGTAGAAAACTTGAATAAAGGATTATTTTAAAATATAGCAATTTCTTGTTGTAATTATTCGCTAAATCATGAAAACAATGTCGTTCCCCAGTAGATTGTATGTATGGTTTTGCAAATATAATGTAAGGGCATTTTCCAAAAAATCTGCTTCGAAAATGCAGCTTCACAATGTTGTAAAATCTATCACAAAAATGCACGGTTTAAAAAACCAGATAACCTGGTGGTGCGATGGAAGTACCAACGACTAACCAACAGCAGGATCTGTTGGCATGACCGCGCTTGTTTTTATTCGTTTAATTTATTTGAAATTTTTTATTGAATCTTTTTGATTGCTACTATTGTGTATCGCCTTTACCGAGAGTGGGCATCCCCAACTCAATAAACTAACCTGTTAGCCTGCTGCAAAATATTTATGATTTTTAAAACAATTATTGCATAACAAATACAATATAAACCGCACAATGATCGTTAAAGGCTACCATAACTTCATTATACTCATGATTCCATTCCTTCTATCGTCATCTTAACAAATGGCTAACATTTTCATTATTTTTTTATTCTTGAAGGTAAAATTACAATAAGGTTTCCTACCTTGCCTGCAGTTTAAATGCAATAGGCACTTTTAAGAACTGACAATGAGAGGGCATTTCGACCAACACATTGTAACCTGATTGTACTCATAACACCAGCTAGATTCAGTCGAAAGCTTAAGGTCCCCAGACAAAACACCAATCGCAATTTTCTTTGGGTCATCTGAAGCTAGTCTGTACGTCACTTCATTAAGAGGCACTAATATAAATGTATAATTATGCATTTACATTAATGCATTTGTATAATTATTAAAGGCGCTTGGTAGCAATTGGACCCTTTCATTAAAAAGTAATGTCAAAACATCTGAGCCATGAAGTTTTTCACTTTGTATGGTCACATTAGGTGTCATCGGAAATCATTTTGCCTTCTGTACAGTACATACATTTAACTCTATGTATTATAAACTGTACGGTACATGTATTTGGAGCTCTAGAGCGCAAAAGCTGTATACGCTGTAAATGTATGGTATGTATAGCTGTTTACAGTAGGCCTATGTATAGTAACTACAGTATATAATTGATCCAAAAGTTATTGGACAGTTTTACAATTTTTTTATTGATAATCAAATTGCAGAGGTAATGTAATTAAGAACTAATTATCTAAACACCGATTATTCGTCGCAATAAAGTGCGATTTACTGATCATTTTAAAGATGAGTAAGAAACAAATAAATGCATTGTAAAGAACGTCGACTATTTCAAGTACAGAAATTACTTAGATATACATGTATTTCTAAAACGCTCGATTTCCTTCCGAGTTCAAATTGCCTTTAAAATTGCAAGGTGCAAATAGATATGTGAAGACGTCAGCAAAAGCCAACATATGCAGGTGTTGAATTATATCCTTGATAGCCATTCTTTTGAAAGATGTGTTCTGTATGATGCATAACTCATTTTCTTCTTCCAATTCCGAAAACATCATATAGTTACTGTATATTTCATTGAATTCATGATACATGCATGCCATAAATGTAACTAACTTTATGCTTAAATTTGTCCAATAAATGTCTATATATCACTACGTTTGTAGAAAAAAATGTGTATTTGCTATATAACTATTTGTATTTTTAAACTCGTTTGCAAACAAATCTACGCATATAACTATTGGGGTAGTAAAGTTTGGGATGATAAAAAGACTTATTTGGGCAATGAATAAAAATTTATATATTGCATATGACGTCAAACGGCAGACTTCATGAAATAAACTTAAATTTTCGACATTAAAATATAAACATTGCAGTTCTTCCATGTTGGTCTAAACTGTAGGTATATATAAGCAACTTCGATTGCAACATTTCCACATTTTCATTCCAATAAACTTTAAAATCATCTGTGTGAAACATCACAGGTAAATGCAGCGGTGATTAATCTTATATCAATTTATAACCGTTAATCTTATTACTTAATACATTCTTATTGTTGGACTAATTGGTATTGGTGTATTTTTCTAGAAGCTGTCAAGTATAGTTATTGATTTCTTAATTATTTTCAGAAAGTCTGTCTACATGAAATTCTTAATGTCGGTATTACTAATATGTGCAGCGTTATTTTTAACGTTGTGCAGCACAAATCCGGCTGAGTTTGATGACAAAGCTGCTCATGCAGACGACGATAATTTTCCACTTGAAAACAGAATGAATGTGAATGTAAACTGTACAATATTGAGCTACTTTTTCACTCACGAATGGACCTGCTGCTTGAACAGTCAATGCTGCAATCAAGGTAAATTCTTGACGTATTTAAATTTGAAACAATTAATTTCATGATTCGTTTATAAAGCTACCTTAATATCGATGAGCAATAAATAAAATAAGTTGTTAATGCAAACTAACGAAGCTTAATTTCTTGTAGCTGAATTTCCGTGCCTTTCAATTCTGTTTTACAACCCATTTATAAAGCCATTTTAGGCAGGAGGAAAATGAAGCAACGATTTCAAGATTGATAAAGCTCTTTTATATTAAGTTGCCATTACCGGCAACTGATATTGGAATAAAAGAAGTTAAATGAATAAAGCATGTCTATTAATTTGTTTAAATATATGTACTGTAAATTTAATTGTTCATTGTAATTAAAGTGCGTTATAGTGTTATACATTATTTTGAGGCTTTCTTTTGGTAAATCGTAATAAAATTCACTGTCATAAAATTGAAATAATATTTGTCAGTAATACAATATACAGTATGTAGGATTTTGAGATTATGAATTAACTCAAAAGGTACATTATTCGTCCAGACAAAATTAATTTCTTAATTAAACAAACAAATCATGCCTGTTTAAGCTACATGTACGGGAACTTTTTGCTGCTAATTGTCATTTGTTTCTGGAAACAACATAAAGGATGCAAGAACAAACTCTGTTTCCTAAAATATGGGCGTAGCTTGATAGTTATAAGTAACCTAGAAATAACCACAATGATTCATGCAAGTAATCTCAGACCTAACGAACGTGCTTTCGCTACGATAATTAAATAACTAAAATTAATAAAATATAAAATATATAAAACTAGATATGCTATATGATACAAAAAATTAAACGAACCAGATTCAAGCTCAACTCAATCAATGTATGGAATAAATTTGTAGAATATTGCCTTATTTATCAATAATATAGGCCTGCTGATGATTCCATCGCTCGAATTTAACTTTTCATTCAAATATTAATTTCTTATCGTGTGACACTGCTGTTACTATAAACACATAACATGCCTTTCTACGAATTTCTTAGAAACATTTCCAAAGCTGAACGCGTATGTCGTTTTGTTTAGAACATTTTTAACAATTAATCCAGGTTAGTAGGCTAGATGGATTGACCTATTACAAGTGACACTCTTTGCTATTTAGATTTTATATTTTTCTAACTATTAACGCAGAATTGGCAACTATAAGCGCCTTTATGTTGCCTAAAGTGTGGACATAGCTTGATACTTATAAATAACCACATATTGATTCATGCATGTAATCTTAAATCTAAAAAACGTGCTTTTGTTACAGAGTCTGAAATAACCACCTCATTCAAATAATGCAATAGTATTTGCCTTTTGATATTGAATAAACAAGTTTTCTTTTGGATACGTGCATTACTGTAAATAGGGTAATGCATTGTGATTCTTGTGAAACAAACTATATCAAATGGTTATGAAAACGCAGACCTTTTTAAATAATGCTTTTTATTACCTTCAATTTAACGCAAAATTATAACTCCTGAATCAAGATTGTTTGAAGTAACCACCACATTCGAATAATGCAATTGTATGTGCCTACTGATACTGCATAAAGAAGTTTACATTTGTATGTAATTTATGCATCTGTGATACTCGTGTTTTACACTACAATATATGAAATGGCTAAGTAAGAGCAGCCTTTTTAAATGATAAAATATATACCTTTTCAAGGATGTACCAATGTATAACCCATAACAATTAATATAAAGAAATAATAATATATGACATTTGCCTTTACCTGAATCGAGTAGAAATGGGGTTTACTGCTTGACTAAAAATGAACAAATTAAATTTATGGCCTCAGATTATTAAACTGGCCAGGATCTAGATCACAGACAATATTATAACTAAATACATCCCTTTTTGTAAAATACTATATATACTGTTTTTGGCCAGTCTACTTTATCAGTTGTCAGTCCGATCTCTTCAGATCTTAGGAAGTACGTTTAACTGGAAATGTGTGTATAGTGCATATGCAAAGCATATTTTTGAAAAATCTAATGTGGAAATCAAATCCCTCTTATATTAACTTAAAATCAACATTTTTTTAATTTTAGACGCAAGATGCTTTTGTGGTGTATTCTCTTGGTTTTTACTACTCCACTGTTGGATGGAAAATGGATCGATGTACAGAAAAAGAATGAAATCGAACCTGTTGAAAGTGAACGACTAGCTTTTTTCTGGATGGACTGCCATGAATGTCTCAGACTATATCCGTCACGGACATGTTGTTTGAGAAACATCAAGTGTTGTGGTAAGTGTAAACGTGTAATTGTTTTAAAAAGATTTTATAAGAGTTCAATACAAGCAACAATGCATGAGATGATCGACTGGATATTTAATTTTAAAATATTGCTAAATATTATGTACAGGCCTACGTACTACACCTAAGCCAACAACACCAAAAGCAAAAACACCAGCAAAGCCACCGTCACCGTCCCCGTCCCCGTCACCGTCCCCATTGCCATCGCCATCGTCCTCTTCGTCCGTCTCCCCGACGTCCTCGCCAGCATCCCCGACGTCCTCGCCAGCATCCCCGACGTCCTCGCCAGCATCCCCGACGTCCTCGCCAGCCTCCCCGACGTCCTCGCCAGCCTCCCCGACGTCCTCGCCCGCCTCCCCGACGTCCTCGCCAGCATCCCCGACGTCCTCGCCAGCATCCCCGACGTCCTCGCCCGCCTCCCCGACGTCCTCGCCCGCCTCCCCGACGTCCTCGCCATCATCCCCGACGTCCTCGCCAGCATCACCGTCGTCGTCGTCAGAATCACTGGCGTCGTCCTCGACTCCATCGCCGTCGCCTTTGCCGTCATCAGTATAGTAACCGCCACCGATAAGGTGAACATCAACATCAACAATTTCACCAACAACACTAACACCAGGTAATCCTTGCAATGCAAGTCTCTGGAATTCCATCCGAGTGTATTTAAAAACCGAATAAAAATATGGGAAAAAGATCTCTTGGATCTGTATTTTCTTGGCGCAATTGGTATGGGTTGAGGATAAAAATATCTCCACAAACCAAAGTCTCCCATCAATTAGTCTTCAAAGTCTCCGACCAAAGTAATTTTGGAATAACCGATTTATCTTCATATATCAAAAAACCGAAGCAGGTCATTACCAGAAATACCTGAGCCTCGAATCCCGAGCGTCCACAAACCTGACCTTCGAATATTTGATACATTAAACGAAGAGATTTTAATTTGATCAGGTTAGGTCGAGGGTCAGGGTTTGAGGCTCGGGTGTCGAGGGTGAGGTCGAGAGTGAGGCATTCGAGGCTCAGGTAGTCCCGGTAATGACATGGAACCTATCAAAACCGCCATACGAAAGTTAATGTGTCTGCATGTTGCTGATATTTTGAAAGGTTGATTAACACCTACGTCATACGTCTTCACGTACAAACAATAAAAGATTTAGAAAACAACGTTCTCACCAATCTCACATTAAAAGTAGTGCGATAATTTGACAAATTACGGATGTTATGGGAGAGTATGTGAAATAAAGAAACTGGAATTGCAATATAATTATCGAATGCCCTATTTAATAAAATAAATTTCGACTATAAATTCTCCAAAATAGATAATTGAAGTTTCTCTAAACCGTTATCAAACAGAATATTGTTTACAGTCATCAACAAATTGATCTGTTCTTACCTTTTCGTGCCAGTGGTGAATAATGTTAGTGCAATACCTGTAGATTGATAATTTCGGATAAAGACAGTATACTCATTTTTAGCATGGCGTGTTTTTTTGCTGCGTTTAAATGCATTTAAGATCTGTTTTAATCCTTCGAAAATTCAAATATTAAATTCCAGTAAAGACTCAAATAATGAACTTTCTATTTTGAGACACTGGAAGATAATGAGCATAATGAACAAAAAAGCCTAAAAGTACTCAGTGTTTGGACCAGTTTTTTAATCAATCCTTTTGTATTTTCCAAAATACTCAGTAGTTAAAAAGTTCATCATGCAATTAACCAGATTATCCAGATAAAACACTGTAATGAATTTCTTAGAACCATTACACTGTACACGTACGAAATATACTATAAGTTTTTCATCAAATATTTCTTATTTAATAGGGTCATTGATGGGTACCTGCAATCAGACTCGTTATTTTAAATGTTTTTTTTTATTAAGGGTACTCAAAGACGCGCGAGTACTTTTGCAATTAAGCACCCCTACGGCGCATGAGGTGTAGGCACAAAACGAGATTTGCGACATTTCGCAAAATTCAGACAGAAGTTGGCTCACTCTGTCGGATCCTTTTTTACATTCAGCCGCATTTACAACACTCGCAATTTATAGATCACTGACTATTAAAAACGGTGGCAATTTTCAGCTCTTTCATCATGTTATTGGTTGATATTAGTTCAACTCGTCCAATTAACCTACTAGTCGGCGTAGCACAGATGTTTCCATTGCATTGTAGGGGTACTCCGGCATCGCCCGGAAATTTTCAATTTTCCGGCATCACCCGGATATTTCCATTTGTCCGGCATCCCATGGATATTTTTAATTGTCCGGCATCTCCCGGATATTTCCACTCGTCCGGCATCGCCCGAATATTTTCAATTGTCCGGCATCGCACGGATATTTTCAACATGTATATCCGGGCGATGCCGGACGATTAAAAAAAAATCGGGCGATGCCGGGCAAGTATAATTTGCCATGGCGATGCCGGACAATTGAAAATATTTGGGCGATGCCGGACAAGTGGAAATATCCGGGAAATGCCGGACCAATGGAAATATCCGGGCGATGCTGGACGATTAAAAATATCCGGGAGATGCCGGACAATTTAAAATATCCGGACGATGCCGGACTAATGGAAATATCTGGGCGATCCGGCATGCAAGCTCAACATGTGCAATGACATGACTTGAATGCCTCTGACGACTTGGTGACAACTTTCCTGCCTTGCACGGATGCTATGCAAGAATGCACACATCAGTGAAACTAAAAATTTTTTGCAATGGGAGCGATAATCACTGTAACAAACACTGCCATTACACTAATTATGCAACGATGAGCAATGTTCTAATTCGAGGTTTTGCTCTATTTTCTATTAAACTCGCATGCGCCATGAAAATGACGTGCTGCGTGAGTTTTGACAAGGTTTTTGGAATCTTCGCATCACGTTCTAATCATTTATTCTCGGCACATTTTATCTAACATCAGTGGTTTCAAAGATATTTAGAAGGCCCAGACATCTGGTTCACCCTGTATAATTTGCATGTTATACAACAAATTGTTTATTAAAAATAATTTGTAATAATTTTCTACCCTGAGAAATTGTGTATAAATAATAATAAAGTAAACAAATATGTCAATTATAGATTTTTTTTATCACAGATTAAATTTTCCTTAAATAAAACAAAACTTCGTCGAAAACTGTGGACAGTATTTAGTGCATTGTTAATTTTTGGAAAAATTATCATTAGGAAAGCCAATGCAGCAATCTATGTAAATTTATAACGTGCATAAATGAGGAACTTTCAATGTCATCGTGCATATGCAACAATAAAAACGTAATTTCTTGTAGATGAAGTTTTGTCCTTTTAATTTTTTACACAGCATTAGGAAGATGACGCTGCGATTTCGAGATTTATTAATTCTACATTAAATAAATGAATTTTTTAACTGAATTTATGTTAAGTCAAACATATATTCTTTGATTCAATATTTTGTTGCGTTCTTTTTAGAAGATCGTACTTACTTTATGGAAGTTATATTTATATTATCGAATATTTGAGAAAAAATCAATGTTGAAAAAAAACTGTCGATTGTTAGTCGATTTACCTATTCTATCCTGGAACTTTTTATGCTTAAATAGCTGTAATTTTAAATTTATGTGGGGGATTTAGATTATGGATAAACTCAAAAACATCATGGTATATTATTTGTCGCAGCACAATAAATTTCTAAATTGTTTAACCAGAACATGCTTGCTTGAACTTAAGATATCCGATAAATAGCCACAAAATAATCCATGCGTGTAACTTATCCTAATTAAAAATCAAATAACTTGAAATTAACTAAAATTTCAAAAGATATTGAAATAACATCACTAAGATAGACTTGAGTCAGAATAATCTACAATCTCGCCTTAATCAAAGGGAAGAAATTTGAAAAACGCTGCCTTATTTATTCACTATCAGAAATTTTTCTGCGGATTAATTTAAACTTTTCAACCAAACTTTAATCTGTCGCCATGTGTTTTTCTGGTCATTTCTAAGAATGTCCAAGTTTGCACACATATGTCTTTTAATTAGGGCAACTTCAACAATCGGCTAAAATATAGGAGCCAATGTTTGCATTGGATTGACCTATATACGACAAAAGTGACACTTTTTGCCAGATTGTAAATTTTACTGCAGCTATTGCTTAATGTAAAATTACCATACCTGAATCAAGTTTATATGATTTAATCACTACATTCAAATAATGCATTTATATCAGCCTATTCATGCTGCATAAATGAGTTCACATCCGGATAATATTAGAGTCAAGCATCTGTGACTTGTGATTATGTTACAAAGTATATCAAATGACTAAGTGAGCACAGAACTTTTAAATGAAGCAAACATTTTCAAAGTTATCTGAAGGAACATAATAATGCTGCCAAATACAAATTTATAACGCATATTAATAAATATAAAGAAAAATAATGTGCAGAATTTGCCTTTTCTGCACAATTTTATAACTGCCAGAAATGACAAATTAGCAGATTGACTTTATTACTTCAGATTAATAAATTTACCTGGATCTAGATCACAGACAATATACTAACTAAACTAATGGTAGAAATTATTTGGAAAATACTATATATACTGTCGTTGAACCAGTATGCTGTATCAGTTGAGTTTCATCTCTTCAAATCTTAGCAACTACATTTAACTCGACATTACGTTACATGTACGCAAAGCATAAATTTTGAAAAATCCAGTTTTAAATCCAACTACTCTAAACATGATTTAAAATCACCATATTTTTTTCATTTTAGACGAAAATGCTCGCTTGGTGCATTTTCTTGGTTTTTTCTACTCTACTTTTGGAGGCAAAACGTATCGAGGTGCTGAACAAGAATGATGTAGAACATGTTGGAAGTGAACGACTAGCCTTATTTAAGATGAAATGCTATGGATGTCTCGAAATTTATCAACCATGGGTGTGTTGTTTGAGAAACATTAAGTGCTGTGGTAAGTGCATAGATGTTTTAAAATTTAATTAATGCAATTCATTACATGTTTGTTAGCATAATAGCTATATGCACGCATATGGTTTCACGAAAGTTTAATTCATAAATTTTTCAAGATTCGATAATATAAAAAAACACTGTGAAATTATCGACTTTACGTTTACTTTCGAAATAATGATAAATGTTATTTACAGGGTTGCTCACCACTACCACAGCAACACCACCGACAACTAATTCAACTGGAGTATAAGGCTGATTTAGTATTACTGGGATATTCTTTTTAATAAGACAAGTATTATCATGTATTTTTTAATATTGAATAAAACAACATGTGAATCCTACATACTGGAATAGCATTATTTTGTAACGCGACTCTTAAAAAAACAATCTTCTTTAGCCTTAGAGCAAAGAATGTTCAACCTGCATCGACTACTAAATCATTAAAAGGTACTGTATGGTAGTTCTCTGTTTACAAGGAATCAAACTGAGATAGGAATATACATGTACATGTAAATAGGCCTACTTTGTGCAGAATACAAACATATAAGGTACATTGTACAAGTATGAGAATGTTTTAAAAGGAATCTCGTAAAACGGAGCGTTCCTTTCAGCCCTTTCGAATTATTTTCATATTCCTAGTTTTAAATAATAATGTTATGTATGGATTTTTGTATGATTCTAAAAAATATCGGATCGACACGGGATCTACGCGGGTCACCGACCTCGACCTGGGAGCGAATCCCGCAAAATAGTTTTCAATCTTATAAATTAAAATAAGGCTATAAATACAATAAAATTGATCACTAGTTTATCAAAACCTTTATCAACTAGGTTTACAAGCATTATCAAAATTGAATTGTCTGGCCTTTCCATGTCATTGGTGAGAATTTTTACTGCAAGAGTTTTCTAGTTTCAGCTAGAAATGATCAATTTTAGCATCTCATGTTTCTGTATTGTGGTGTCGAGCGTTTCATTGATGTTATTATCATATTCAATTTAAAAACATACCTACATTGTAATTAGTAGCTGTTATGCTGATAACATCATTAAATAAACGACTTAAGGAAAGAAACAAGCTGTGGATCATAACATTAATTAGAAAAAATGGAAAATAATGAGAAAAGTATTTACATCTCCATAATTTTTTTTTAAAAAAAACCTTCAACAGTAATTTTTTGTCGTGACTAATATTTGAATAAATCTAGCAATCATCAGTGATAATGTCTACAGTAATGCACAATATGTATGGAGTTTAATTACTAATCGTACAGAAAATAAGCTTTGAGGCTTTAAATTATTTATACTGTGCAACAAGAATGTGTCACTGAACAGAGGATATTAAGAATATGCATCCTATACGGTAATAATAGACTTCATAGAAGTCTTTATATTCCTCGGACGCTTTTATGTAGAGCGTTTTGGCATGGAAATTACAAAATAAACAAAATTTGACAATTTTTAGTCAAGGTTACTAGTACTTTCTCCAATAATGGCACTGTACATTTAAAAGAGGGCAATTGCCAATCAAACAGGTGCGAATAATGGCACCTCACATAAATACATAGGAAGTATGAAAATTAAATACGAAATTGGAAAATCACACGTGACAATGTACGGGTGCTAATTCCGATGATTTCAAAATATCCAAAATTTCGTATAAATGTCAAATTTCCTTTGATAGAGTTTAATAATAAAACTTCACCGAGTTTTTATTCATCCCGGAAATTTATCGTCATACGGAAACTTTAATGCAAGTATCTGCATTGTATTTTTAATTTCAAAGGAGCCATTTATTCATCAACAGCAATTTTCAATGACCCTGGTAGCCGAATACTAAAATTGTATAAATTTTTGCAAAAGTACGTGCCATCGCGAGATCATGAAATGTGATAATGACAGCAAGTGAAACTGTTATAGAAATTGCAAATGATATAAAGGTTAGCTAACATTGAAATGTATAAATTTATCGCGCGCTCTCTGATGTGAAACGTTCTGTAAATGAGAACTGGATTTTAAAATACTTCGGATCAAAAATGTGAGTAAATGTGAGTATGCTTTGAAACGCATTATGCTACATGTATATACTATAGTTTTTCAAAACCATCCGCAAAATTTTATGAAGTCGTCATGTTCAAAAAACGAACTTAGAAGATAGAAAACAAACAAAAAAACTTAGAAAAAAATTGAAATTCCTTTCATTAAAAAAGAAGTTGAATATTAAAAGGGTTATCTTCTGGAGAATTTAAGCAGTATATGCAACAAAATGCGCCACTACCGCTGTAGTATAGACCATATGCATTTAACAGTTTGGATAATAGTAACATATACAGTTTGTAAATAATAAATTTATTTATAGATCAACACAGCAATATCGCATTGGTTTCAAGAACCTTCGACATGAAAGTTGGAATTTGCCTTTTACTTGCCCTGGTCATCGCAATGAGCGAAGTGGACCACAGCGACGAAACTGAACTTGATCAGCATCATATTCATAAACGATTTTTCTTATTCTGGGTAAATTGCAATCAATGTCTGACGCAATACAACACCCAAATATGCTGCTTTAAAAACTATAATTGTTGCGGTGAGTATTGAAATTATTGAATAAAATCCCTTGAAAAAAGCGCCATCTATGGCCAAGCAATCATTCATGGCTATAATTTTGCAATGGATGAGCTAATAATTTCAAAATGCACAGTTTGTCATGTCAATTTATTTTGATAATTCTGATTAGGTGTCACCGCAGCCACCGCAGCAACTCGAGCAACAGTAGCTGTCGGTCGACGATAATCTGAGGTCAATCAGTAATACCAGTTTTAACAACATAGGCCCAATAGTGGGCATTTGCATTATATTTCTGAAAATGGATTAAAATGATACAATCTAATTATGCGGCATATAACAGCACTTGCAGATAAATTATCATGTAGTTATTAAATCTTGTTTATAGGAAAATAAACTTATATTTGCAACCTGATTACTGCAATAAATAGCTGTGAAAATGATTCTTACGCCAAATGTTTCAGATGAGGACAGGTGTCAATTGCACCTATTTGACAGATTGCAGTTTCCTCAGTTCCCCTGCATGTACATTTCCTTATTGCGATCCATGTCTACAACACCATGATCTATACATTCTATCCAGAACTCGTATGGTTAAACGATGGATCAGCCATTTCCCGTTTACACCATACTATCATGTGTGCATGGGTACTACATGCTTATATAGACACGTGTTGAAAAAGTTACTTGATCTAGTCAGTCAGATTTGACTCTGAAGTTGTTCGTTTCAAAAACGCATTTACCGGTGCACTACCAAACGTGGTGAGTATAAAAAGCGAACTTTGCGATAAAATTCGTATTGGACCTTATGCAAATATTGTTAGCATGCATATATCACGTGACATTTCATTCAACTTATTAGACGGATACTCCATTCAATATAACCGTCCTGAACGCGGTGCGATCTGTTGTGGCCTTGGAATGTTTCAAATTTTTTTCAGAAATAACAGAAAAATGTAAAATAGCGCTACTGGTAAGCACAGTATACTGTGTTTTAATTGAGCATTTAATTGAGCATAAAACTGAGCATTAATTTTTAAGAATAAATTAAATATGAAAATGGTTCTTACCTTCGTTATACCGTCATGTAAAGAAGTGCAATTTATAACTATACTGTACATCTGTTAGTGGGCACGATTTGCGAGTAAAACCACCAGGCAGTCAAGCTGCTCACAAAATTAAAGTTCGACTTTCATTCCAAACACGAGTTGATTGCCGCTCTTATAGTTGACCAGTCACTATTGACTATATGTCTGAATTTCTCCGAAAACATTAAGAGCCAGTCTAAAACACTAAGCATGGCTTCCGAGCAATAGTAGCGGCGCTTGTGAGCGATAGCCTGCAGATTGTCACTTAATGATACGTAACATGATATGACGCGTGATTTAATTGTCACAAGCATGTCTAATTAGAAATTTACCTGGCTGTATTCACAACGTCACCGCTTTTCTCGCGGTATTATTTAGTGGTTCGGACTGACTTTTTCGGTTATCATTTTATTTTATGTTTCCATAGATTTTGCAATGAATGTGCTGTATTACGATGAAGTAGAACTCTCGTCCATTTCGTTTTTTACAACCAAAAAGTAGAAATTACGTAGAAATGACGTATGACAATTTCATCTGCGCATGAGTGACATGAGTTGATCCATAGGGCCAGTTTCCACTACACAAAAATAGAGGCGATTTTGTTGCGCGATTCGGTTGCGGGAACCGATGGGGTTCAGTTGGGGTTGCATTGGGT
>JAQGBX010004620.1:0-15032 GCA_034698745.1 Megaphyllum sjaelandicum | reverse complement strand
TACCATGAAATGATTGCATTAAGTTGGGCATCTTGCCAAGTCCAAAAGCTAGGTGGATCTCTGCCAAATTTGCATGCCTTGGAATCCTGCAGGTCAGGGTTGAACTTGAGATTGCATTCCCTTACGATTAGCTTGCTTGGAATGCCACTGGAATGTTGGCAGGCCTCAGTGACATTGGAGGAAGGCCGTACGGTTGTTTAGAAAGGTCGTGAGGTGGGCACAGGTCGCTGTGTCCGTCTCACAGCAGTCAACTGAGAATATCTCTAAAATCGCAATCATTTGTACCCTTTCTTGGAAAATTTGATTAAAAGATCGAGTAAAATAAGATTATATGCTGGACATTTAATGGCGCTGTTCAAACTAAGATGTCAGCTTAGAAGAATATTAAAAAATAAACATGATATTATAAGAGTCACGTAACAGAAGCATGTAAAATAGGCTAACCATGAAAATGATTATTAATATCTCTCAACATTATGAATTCGGTCTCTAAGTTATTAAACACTTACTTGCCGTGAACACAAATTGCAAGTTCTTAAAGGCGTTTCAGATCTCTGCCTTTGCTTTTCCATTTCTCTTTAAATATTTTTCCAACCTGTAACCCATTGCCATCAGACCAAAATAAATCCTCGTTCAAGACGTGTATTGCACCAGCCATGTCCATCACTTTATCGTCAACCACTTTAACAATGCTTGTATAAATGCTAATGCAAAGGGGTCGCCAAATTTATGCGCAAATGAAATTACACAGGGGAAGTAACTGTCCGTCGGGTCAAACCAATTAAGCTGGGAAATAATTGCCCCCAATCTATATCCAGTAATTGTGCTGAAAGCAAACCTGGTGGTCGATTGTGGGAATAGCGCACAATGCGCAAAAACTCATTATAAACGCGTAAGAGCGTGATATATTCGTAGTTTCCTGATCTCAACGTGCCATTCCTCACACACCCTGATAATGTACATAGCGCATGCGTAGTGCAATTGCAACTGCATAGCAAAGCACTCGCGCTGTCTGGTTAATTCGAGGGAATGAACGTGATCATCATTGGAACCTTTTGACCAAGCCACCCCCACGGACCATGCCATTTGAAAGAGAAATAATAGCCCTTCGCCCACGAAAGAGTTTGCTCCCAATGGAAACATCCAAAATGAAAACGAATTGAATCATTGATTCAATACAGACAATGCAGCGCATTGTCTAAACTTAACTACAGGAAACCACGCATTTCAAAACGGTTGAAAAATGTATTCGGTCTGCAATTAAAGATCAACACGTGGCTTTTCTAAATGCATTCTGCATACACATTGATGAAAAGGTTTGTTGGGTTTACGTTAAACCAGAATAGAATTAAATGAAATAGAGGTGCTTAGGTTGCCAATGTCATGGTCACTTATACGAAATGTCACACGAAATACGCTATAGCTGTAATGACAGCAGTATTACAATGTGATAACACTTAACACAGTAGATGCATGCGAAACAGAGACAGACATGCAACGAATGATTCCTGAGTGTGTGATAATGTTAATTAACTAACCATTAAAACTTTGGTATTTAGTCGCCATATTAAATAATGTATACAACTTTATCATTTTACCACAACATTTTAACTTAAGGAAAACGTCGCAGAATATACCAGGTGATTCAGAAGCCCATTGCAAGCTGTTTATGTTTAAATTGGATATTTGAACACATAAAATGTATCTACTGTAGAAGGCAGGCACCTGCTAATGTACCTTTGTTCACTTTGACGTTTGTCTTTAAAAAAAGGAACGTTTTGCTTAAATTATCTATTTTCTTTACAAAAATAACGGAAAACTGAAAATGTCTGCAACATAAAGTGATGGGACACTTTTGAAAAACTTGAAAAAATTCGTAAAGTATGTATTGTAATTTTGATTACTAATATAATATTTAATAAGAGTTATATTTAACCCGTATTTTTAATGAAATTAGCCAATCTTCTTATAGACTAGAATGTTTCCTAACGAAGTAACCGTTCCAATGATAAATGTGAAGTCGCCGATTGTATCTTCAAATCATTCCCCAATTTTTTCACAGAAGTGGTTATCATAAATCAAACTCCCACAAAGTCCCAATTAAGCCAGTATGTTCCATTCAATTATGCTTACAAAAAAAAACTTGCTTTCATCTGAGAGTTTGACTATGATAAAAACTTCTATAAAGAAATTGGCGAATGGTTTGAGGATACAGAGTTATTTCTTTAAATTCCTGGACTATTTTGGAAAGTTAATTCAGAAGCATTACTTCTTGGATTTCCTTCATTTTTTGATGATGACCCCTAGTAAACTTTACATTTAGTATTAGAACGGTTACTACGTTAGGAAACATTCTAGTCTATAAGAAGATTAGCTAAATTCATTAAAAATACGAGTTAAATATAACTCCTATTAAATATAATATTAGTCATCAAAATTACAAAGCATACTTTTCGAAATATTTCAAGTTTTTTAAAAATGTCCCATCACTTATCCATTTTCAGTTTTTCCTTATTTTTGTAAAGAAAATGGATAATTTAAGCAAATTGTTTAGTTAATTATCATACAGTACATTGTTCAAATTAAATGTTGTTATAGACAAACATGTTTAAAAATTATTTTTATTTCGTTAATTTCTGAAATTTTACTGGTGTCCCATCATTTGTGTTGAGCACCGTACTTGTCATACAGATTTAACGCGATAGAATATAGTTAGAATACAACTTATATTAATCTATTAACTGACAAAAAATATAATGAAATGAAGGATAACCCTAATAGCCGTATGTGGGAAAAATACGCGGCCAGAAAAGTAATACACTGTACATGTATATGCGATAAGCAACAACCACCTTCCGATCGAAATTTATTTGATGCGATTCTGGCTCACCTTTAGCGTGAATATGCACTTTCACTAATACCAAAGTGGAGTAAGCAAGTAATATCCCTATACATTCAAGAATGTGTATCTGGCCATCTCTCTTCATGCTTGACCTGACTGCTCCTGGCAAACAACCATTTGAACTGAGATGCTCAGGTTAAATGCAAATGAGAGGCGTGGAGCCAATCCATTGGCATAAAAGAAATCATAGGGGAATCGGAATCAACAAGAAAGTTGGTCGGGAATACGAAAACCAACAAGGCGACTTTAAGACGCCGAACTGCACAAAACGTCGCCTAAATGTCCATAAGTGCGAGTCTATGCCACTTAAGAATCTGTGATAGCCTTAAATCCTACGTTACCATATTGACAATCCTTGAGCTAGCATCTGTCAATAGATTATCAATGTTTAAAGCAATCAGTTTAGCTCTAATTTTGAATCCAACTTAAAATCCCCCGCCACAGAGTATGTGCATATAAGCCAAATGGCGCATTTCCCGAGTTGTGAATTTGGCCTTGATTGCGAAAGCATCAACCAGCAACCGACGATGGTATCGATCGTGAAGTAAATAAAATGCAACGATATGCAATTGCTATTCGCCATGTTTAGAGCCTTCAACGACGCATTAGTTTTAGAGAAACACCGAAAGATTCAAGGAATCTGACAGAAAAATGCACCGCATTTATTGAAAAAAGAACGTCTCTCATGAGGTCTGCATCAAAACGGTTAAAGAATGTGGTGCATTCAAACAAAAAGGGCAACTTTGGAAAATTAGTAGTATAATATATGAAATTTAAACTTTGGCTTTAAAATATTCTGAAAGTTAATTGTAGACATGCACTTAAGAATTCAAATACACAGATTGCAAAATGCACAAAAACTTGACATTTTGGCAAATGCCTCATCGTCATCATCAGGTTTTAGGTTGTCAATTTTTGGTTAAATCCAAATGTCATCGCATTTAACAATTTTGTAACCGTAGGGGCACTGATACTTTAGTGCAGTTGTGCTAAACCCATAGTCATAGAATTTATAAATCAATCTTGTATATGAAAGACGCTTAACTGTAAATTCTACAATATTGATCTAGTCAAATACTCCAAAAATGCAATAAGTGACGTAATAATGGCAATGCGCATGCATGGAAGAAATGTAGTTTTCTCCTCTGTCTCACATTGATGGAATTTTTTGTAGAAGAACGAATGTAGGTTGGTGGTGAAACGAATTTGATTCAATCTAATATTTCACCATCTCTCCCGATGACTCCCAATAAAGGCCTTCGGCATAAAAAAACGCCTACTTCCAAGAGAGAATGTAACAAAGTTAAGGAATGATATAGAAAAATGTTCAATCAAAAATCAAAATACATAACTGGAAAAAAAAGTCGTACGCGGAAAAAAAGCATCGCATAATGCCAGCAAGAAAGGAAACGATTTTAAATTCAATTTCATGTTCGTCGACGTTTGGTTTATGCTCAAAATGTAATCAACAGCCCTTAAAGAGCATACAATCAGGTTTAAAAAGTTGTATTTTCTAAAGGAAGTTTAAAAAACATTCATACGGAAACTTTAGCCTTATATCCCCGATAGAGCTGTTATTATACAAAATCCATGAATCTGAGATACAGTATGAACAAAATTGATCGCATAGCATTAGACTCAATCGTATAAATACTCTAAATTTGCATATAATGTAGAAAGATAAAAAACATTACAGTATTCCAAACATTTAACTAAGCTTGCGCTTGGGCAAACATAATTTTCACTTGTACATATTTAAAATTATTAATAGTGTGCTATTTTACCCCATTTTAAAATGTCGAGAAACGATAGGCTATATACAGTGTACATTTACTATAGGTAACAAGTGGATATTTTTGAAGTTGAATCCCCCAGAGGCCATAAAAAGGTAAATTAGGGGTTGCAGATCCCCCTCGCATCCGAGAGCCCTCATTTATGAATATGCCTACATACTGTACTGTACAAGTTTCATACTAAATAAGATGAAAAGCAAACAAATTGTTTGAAGTCACAAATTCTGTGCATCATTCATATAGTAATTTACAATATTCACCTACATGTAACTATTTAATATATCAGCCCAATATACAGTACAGCCCAATGAAGGTAGAAAACTCGTAGTCGAAACGAGATAAGTAGAAACCAAAAGTGAAAAAACCTGATAAATGCAAATCATTGCAAAGCCCCGAACATTTTTACAGCGTACATGCGCGTGAATTACAATATACTGTATGTGAACTGAAAGAAAATCGTGCCTTACATTCTACACTATCAAACGGAAGTACTGTACTATATCAATCATTGTACATACATTGTTCAGGATTATGTTGGTCAAAAACTTTAAAATTACTGACCACTTTTTTTACTGTTTTTCCTCTTCTATTGCTACATCTTACTGCTAAATTTACATGTACATGTATTCGTTATAAAGCTTTTTTTAATCTATCAATGAATGCTTTTCTAAGAGATTAAGCTACACTAGTGTATTGTATTTGACTAATCTAGCAGAAACTGATTTAATTTGAGCGCATCACGCAAAACCCCGATTAGGGAAAAACCGGATAAGTGGAAAAAATTCCGATGCAGGGCCGATTTCCGCTTAATAGGGTTCGACTGCAGGCCTATTGCGGCCATTACAAATGATGACATTTCAACCGTTAATACTAGTTAAATAAAAAGGAAACCGTCTGATTACTTATGATATACAGTACATTAATAAATTCTACAACATGTACTTCAAATACGCTTTCTTCACTCATAGACCATGTTTGTATGATTTGTGTATTTTGTCCACATGATTTCTCTTACAGAGTGATTAAATAATCCTGACGGATGGAGATCCCACACCACGTGGCAAATCCCATTAATTTCGATTACTGGTCATGAATTCGGCTTGGAAAGCAAGCTTAAGGAAAGGAAAGGATAATCCAAAAATGCCATATCACTATGGGCAGACTACAAAGCCGGGATGTGACATAAATTCCCTTCTAAAAGATTCGATCAAAGGATTTCCCATTCCACGAATGCTTTATTATTTTCGCAAGTCATGGACGCTTTTATATGGCAAGTCCGATAGCCCAAATATCTTATTATTGCTAAACTAGAAATATAAAAATAAGTTGTATGCATGCAGGGGATTGGTTGCTCTAGTTTTTTCGCAATCTGAAGTGCGCCTTTAACAAATAATGCCAAGGACGCAGAATATAAAAAAAACCTGCAACCGCCCACGCACGCGTTGTTTGCACATTTGCTGTGTGCATATAAATTCACATAATCAGCAATTTAAACGTACGATTAGTTTTCGTAAAAATGATAAATTAACGGATTTTTAATGAAATTTTTGATAGCGTTTTAGCAGAAATTCGTACTTCGCAATTTGCGGAATTGTAATAAATTTCTCAAATAATGCGTTATAACGATACTGTACAGTAGGTGCTCTTGGAATTTCAGAAATGAAGTAACTTTTTTTAATCAGACATTAATGTATCTTTGGTTTAATTACATGTAGGCCTACGGTGAGTCGAGAGAGCCCGTCTTACAACTTCTAATTTATATTCCTAAATGTTTCTACAATTCCTTTGAAATCTACGAATTTATTAATAGGATATATTAATATCCTTCTCCCTCTGGTTTTCGCAATTTAATTATTTTAATAAATGTATAACCCTGCGTAACATGACAGTTTTCCGCACCAACCACGAGGGAAATTATGCATCGATAAAACTGAAAAAGTTACGAATGAGTTCTATATAAAAAAGTACCGGAACACCATCAACAACACCATATTGCGCAACATTTTCGAAGTGAAGATATACTAATAACCCACCATTATATCGACGAAACAAAACTTTAAACTAACATCATTGTGAATAATTAAGATAATTATTGTGAATTTATGAACATCTAGCTTGCAAGTGTAACAATATTTTAAACACATTTAAAATAATTCCTTACCAAGAATTTATAACTGAAATGGTATTTACGCATAGTTTCGTATAGGGGTGAAAACTACAAGCTTACAGTTTCAACAACTTCTATACATAGAGCATGCAAACTAAACGACTTTAGACACTCACATCCGGATAAGTGCTAAGCGACAGACATTTCCGCAAATTAGGATTTCCTGGATCAGAGCGAAATGTCTTTTTTCTCCTCATACATTTCTTTGGAAATCTTACTTTAGCCTTTGTCGTGACCCACGTCACGCAATTGTCAAATAATCTTGGCACAACTTTCCCACTTCCACAATTCCCCAAATTGCTGTTCTTAGATATCCCTTTGATCCCCTCTGGAAGCGTCTGAGGTTATTTCGACCATAACAATTAACGAATGGCCACTGTTGTCTGTTCCGATGTCTGCTCATGAAGATGAGGACTTAATCTTCGTTTTTTTGTCTGCACTGATCGAAGCGTTTCTAAAAGCATCCGATTAGACAGTTAATTGATAACGTTAGAGTGCAAAGACATGTAGGGCCTACGCATAGAAAATGAACGGTTTCCTATCGGAAAACAACTTGTACCTCTACCGAGATAACCGATGGTAAAAACAGAATGTGCAATGATTGCGATTGGGTAGACAAAGAAAGGAAATTAACTCGCAGCTTTGGTCCAAGTCGAAAATTTCAGTAAAAAAGCAATTCTCCAATCGACCATATTTCTCAAAGCAATTCATTTCCCTGGAAATCGATGTTGCCGTGCGATTCGCAAATATCCATCGCCGAATCGACATGACACAGAAGCTTCTACATGTATGTCATGTGGGCATAGACTGATTAAGTCGTATTGGAATATACACGGAAGCAATAATTAAATTGGCCTACATTTAGAAAATGCACAGAAAACATCTGATTTTATAGCATCGAGGATCTGCATTTTCATACTACTGTTAAAGTACAGTTTAAATGGACCAATAAATCTTCGAAAAGTATGCTGAAAACTTGTGGTAAACGTGATTTAAGTGTCTTTTGTCGAGTAGTTTACTTCCATTTACACTCGGTACATTTTCAAATTTTTGCCTATTTTTTTACTTGCAAGCACAACCATAAACCAACTCCATTTTTATTTATATATATCACGTGGGTATTGCTGCAATTAAATCGTTTTGTTATCCATAGTAAAATATTAACTTGCATCACTATTGTGATCATTAAGTACAACAAACTATCTAATAGGAATAAAAGTTTGTTCTCAGAATGTGTGATCAAATCAGACGAGTATTTGGCAACACTCCGAAGAGTTTCAGCAGAAAAACCAAGAAAGATTTTACATATGACGTCTCCAAGGTGTCTAGATATTGAACATACATGACAGGAACATTTTCAAAAACAAAAATAAATGCACTATTGAGTTTGCCATATACTCTAAGAAATCTTAAGGTTCATTTAAGGTTCTTCAGAAAAAATCCGCATTTTTTTTTCATAAAGATGATTCGAAGCACCTCATCTAAAAATGGCCACCATATAGCTGATACCGTCCTGAAAGCGCATAGTGCTGTTTAGATGTACATGTACAACTGCTCTGGTGTACAATAAAGACTAAAATGTTTGTCACAGTAGGCCTAATTTGAACGTTTTAGATTCGGTCAGGTAAGGTTAGATCAAATTATTGTGCCCAATATTTCAATTTTACTCTATGCCATAGCAGTTGTATACATAAAAAACACTAGATTTTCAGAACGAAAACATATGTAATCACGTGCATATTCACATTTTAATTAATAACCGAGACTTTTGTTACATTTAGAAGTTTTTTCCAAAATGAGAACGTTGTAGTTCAAATTAGATAAAATTACTAAGTTAAAGCAACTATTCAGTCTTATATCACTCCGTTTTCACAATGAAAACATAGCAATCACAAATCTACATTGAAATTAATTATTCTAATTCGAATTTCGTAAACTAAAATATTCCAACAAGAATTTCCTTTCAAAATCATCCTTTTATAAAGAACCTTTTACATTTACAAAGAACCTTTAAAAGAGATTAGGGTATTGAACCTTATTTGTGAATTTGAAAGTACCTAAAATGATTCTCCTGGTGTAGCAAGGGAAAGAACCTCAAAAGGTTCAATTTGGTATATATGTACTTTTTTTAGAGTGCATGACAAAAATAAATTCAACTTCAGCCAGTCAAGAGTATACAAGTAAGTTATAATTAAGTATCATTAAGTTAATTTCTATTATTATTAGTTATTTGTATTTAGGTAATTTCATTATTATAAAAACTGCATGCAGGTTGCATGCCATGCTGTATACATGTGTGAAACAGTCGAGCTGAAAATCTAATCACGTGACTATAACGCCTTTAGAGCTCTAACAAAAAAAGCCTAGTCTTAGAACTTAACTGATTACTGTATAGTTGATGATACAGTATCTGCTTTTATCCAAGGTAATGAAAGCTTGATAGAATCTATACACTGGCATATTAGGGGATATACAAGTATACCTGTTGCAACTATTGTAAAAAAATTAACGACAGCTTGATTGGTAAAGAAAATTTTGAGATAATACCAAAAGTCCCAAAACCAGTCGATTCAAAATAAAAAAGATGATGGAAATCATTTTTTACGCTTTTTCTAATAAATTGCTACAGGATTAGCCTAAGACGTGTAAAGAAGAGGAACGCAATTCACACTCTTGATTCCCATGACTCATTCCTAAATGCAATAAGATGATTCAGATGGAAAAAAATGTTTTCTTTCCCTGAAATGCACGCCTCAAATCGTTTTTGCAAACAAAGCAAAAAAAATGCCTAAGTCTGGTCTTAATCTTGTTACCTATATGAGTTTATCCATGCATCGCACTGACGCAGGTGAAAGAAACTAGGCAATGGCAGCATTCATTTGGGTGAAATACAATTTCCAAGCTTTGGAATCACAGGGGAGTATCTCAAATGCAACCAATTAGTGAAGACAAAACAAGACATGGAATAAATTGCAGATGCAATCCGCATACACCGATAGCAGAATAAAAAATATAGGTAGAAATTCAATTCTTTGAAATGGAAAATGTTTAAAATGGGTATTAACGGAGTAACGTAATATTGCATTATTTGTAAACCTATGAAAATTAACCAATGTTTACAAGATCAAGAGGGTATACCGGTAATATGAAAAAATGTAGACAAATCTAAAGCATTGTGGACATACAGTACATGCGAATTTAAAAAGTATTAACAGGTACAATAGTAAATGAGACATGACGTGAAAGTGAAAATGTCCACGTTTTTAATCATACCATCACAAATGTACAATGTGAGATCGTGTCACACGACACAAGGTAGTCCAGTTTAGCCCGATAAAAGCTGAAGTGTGTCCCTATCAATGCTGTTCACAGCAGCTCGCGTACTCAAGCACACAAAACCCTTTCTGCTGCATAGACGCCATTTTGGATACTAGTTATGTGCTGCCACCTGGACGTTTAAAGAAAAATTTGCAAATGCGCGTTTTAAACTTTAAATTTTTCCCTTTCTTTTCGTGTGTCATTTAATGTTATATTTGCCATACTTTGTACTTCATGTATTTTTCAAACCCGATGAATTTTTTGTAATAACCCAATATATCATTCATTTATAAACACTGATGTAACTATGCTAAATGCAATATACAATTTTGGAATACATAGACATTTTAAATTAAGGATAGTAATAATTTCGCCATCTTTTCTTTACAGGCAGAAGCTGAACAGCGAGCCACCCTGCATTTTTCCAATTTCCTAGAAAATTTCACCAATAATCGCACTTAGATTTGGGGCGAGAACAATGCTACTTCGAAGCCTTTCATGATTTACACGAACCCCACATTCGCCAGGAGAAGACCCGACATTTTCCATTCAAATCAAATTCACTCCTGATAATATATTCAACATAAATAAACAGCAATCAGAATGATTTTAAAAAGCTTGATTCCTTCAATAAAATACAAATTCCCTTTCTTCCTCCATCCGCCATTCACCGCCCCAATATATTCCTGAAGAGCCGAGGCGTATCGATTTTTTTTCCGACGAATTTTGAATGAAGCCCAGCTATTTTGCACGTACCAGAGTCTACATGGTTATTCCCATCATCTTCACCCACATTGCCAAACAAAGTTTTTTTTTACCACAACAAAAGGAGCGGAAAATGACCGAATAAGAAAGTGTGAGAGCCTCCGAAGAGATGTTGAAATTGCAGTTTGCATTTTACTCGCACATCAAAAAATTGCATTCGGTGATGGAACAGCATCCTCTCGCACCGACATAAATAAAGTGATATAAAGGGAGATCTAGAGCTTGTCTGTATAAATAGATTGACATTGCGGCGCTGTAAACAAACTTCTGAATGACAGGAAAACGTGTGGTTCAAGAAAGTCGCATAATCTGAGCAGAAGAAAGCCCGTTCGGTGTGTCTTAACGCGCCCAAATCAAATAATAACGCTGAAGCAACTTTATTTTTTTATATATAAAAATCCACACCTTTAGTCTGTGGAACGTCGCCAATTGCGGAGAACTACGCGGGCCCAAAGAGCAGGGCGAGCATTATGGCTGCTTGAAAATGGTTTAAGTATGAGCTTAATACGATTACTGAAGGACGACGACGAGCTGCCCCCCATTGTCAATTCAGGATTGTGTCAAAAGGCGTGTTGGGGGACTAAGTTTTTCATCTATTGATTCTTTTCGGGGCTGAAAGGCTAATAGCGATTGGCGTTGAAGGCATCGGAGTCTTGTTTTCCGCATGCATGAACGGCAAAGAACTGATTTCTTATGCTTCAAGCTCGCTTCATACAGGTTTGCCAAACAAAACGAAGTCTTCTCGGATGACCGAAATGCCAACGAGCAAACCTAAATCCACTTCAATCCAACAAAACGTTAATGAAAAAACTCCATTGAAGGTAAAAAGAATCGAGTCGGCTAGATACACTGCATGGGGCATATCTTAAAAATTAGATCTTGGTGGTGGCCATCAGAGACGAAAATTATATATTAAACTATCAGGGTGGCCACAATATTTTTTAATTTTAATTTCCCTTACTTTTCCATGACCAAAACTTACTCGTTAATGCATATCAATTTTTTTGTCATAATGAAAAATAAAATAACAATTGCAATGAGATCGAAGCTTGGCAAAACACTAGATTTTGTTACAAGTCTAGCTGAAGAGGATTGGTGATGGAGCTGCTAGCAGACTGAGTGCAGGGATAGCATGTTTCTTATATTTAGGAAAATTTCCCTGACCACTCACAAATTTCCCTGACATTTCCTTGACTTCCGTGACCACATTTTTTCCCGTGACTTCCCTGACCCGTGGCCACTCTGACTATGTTATATTAGTGATTCCCTTTCTTCCTTTCTCACCCCGTCCTCTTCCTCTTTTTGGTTTCTTCTCCAGCCACTACAGTAATGTCATTCACCGTTGTTGCCGGTCCCAAGCCCGGGTGAATAGGGGAAGGTACGGGGAGGTTTTCCCGCTGTGAAACCATTTCCGGTAAACTTCATGGAATCATGGCCATCAGTCATGCGCCAAAGTTTTTCAGATGGTATAGGACATTTTGGAGAGTCGGCCATGCGTTTGAACACAAAATAATAACACCATTCACAAGACATAATGAACTCGTGATAAAGTATTAAACTGTGAATACTTATACATACAAGTAAAGTATCCAAAATGCTTCAAAATATCAAATTTATTAATCGCAGAAATGACACTACAAATGAAAAATTGCGCACCTTCTTCAAGTGGTTTAATGTACATAAAGTCAATTCATGAATGTTTTCTTAAACATTTTTGTATACAATTAAACCATCATCTTGTTATACGCCCATAAGGTGCATTTGAAACAAATTCCTTGTTTAGATTCTTGCTTTGTATGCAAATATTCCAGAATCTGAAAATAAATACGAAATGCGAAACACTTCCGGTCGCAATTAAGCATGTCGGATAAACGAGATAAGGGATACAGTACTCAGCCTTCATACACTGCATGCATATCTTTTTACAAAGCATTGTAATCAAAAGATGTATTTTTCAAGGCATATTTCTACTTGGATTTATTTAAAAAAACAACGAGAAACATTGATTCTTCAATGTCGAAAGAACATGTAGACAATGATGATAATTCAAACTTTTTAATATGTAACGATGCAATACGTTGCATCGTTGCAACGTAACCTAAATAACTTTAAAAACGCAACTCTGACAGAATCTTTTCCTAAATGCAATGGGAATTTGAAATTCAAAACAGCTCGATATACAATCAGCGTCAAAGAAGATGACAACTGAGGAACAATGTCCCCAAGAATCAGAAGAAAAACACCCATGCAGGTCTTTGCTTTTCCTTAGCTTATTTGAATAAATATTTCGCAACGTCCGTCAACTGATCAACCGAGTAGAGTTTTTCCATAGGTTCAATGCAGTGTTTCGTCGAGTCTACCAACGAAACTGAGCCAGCAAGTCCACGTGTTCATCGATTACTTTTTGACACAAATATAATTACGGGTAACGCGTTTTCTTTTTCCGTTTTATTACCTCGCATTCTGAGGCATCGTATAGAGTGTCGGCCAGTGCCAAACCTGATGGAACAACGCGATAAATAACCGATGCTGCATTGCTATTTTCCCACCATTAATGTCCCCTCGGTCCTCACCAAACTCAGATATAGTCGGACCAAATTTTTATTCAGCCGATTTCGCGGACTTATCGCTCGATCTCGATTGCTGATGCGCATTCCGAAATTTCAATTTCCCCCAGCAAGCGAGGACGCCACCGCAAATTTGCATAGAGCAGATGGAATGGGCAAGCTGATAAATAATGCATCTAAAATGAAATTGGAAGGTATTCCATGTTATCGACCTTTAGTTTTGTCTCCTCTGGCTGGACGATTTCACGCCAGCTTGGGCAAACAGCGTTAATCATCGCCGCACAATAACGGGGGAATTCGATGAGTTTGGACTGGATCATAAATACCACTATCGAGGAATATGAGATAGATGCCAATTTCAACCAGCTAGGCTTCTCGGAAGACTTGACTTTTCAACAATTCACAGCTGCTTTTATCACCGTCGAGAAACCAGGGCCAAAGAAAAGAGAGAAGTGGAAGAAATATACCCCCTTCGCGCTCAATCCAATTTGAAAACAGAGATGGACGTTTTTGGGCCTGACGAAGCCGTCTATAAACATGCTAAAATTAATCGGATCACCAGATAGCCAGAGCGGATCAATTTTCCGCCGAACCAGAAAAAAAAATCCACATCTCCGACAATTGCCTGGGGCTCGCCAAACTTTCCACTCAGGCAATAGAAAAACGGATGGCGAAATACCGCAAATATCTCAGTGGCTTCTCGGAGCGTCAGTATTCTTGATGACCCACCCTCGAGCTTGTCTTCGATGGAAAAGTTTAAAAGGAATACATTCGAGATAAGAATTACGACAATACAGACCTAAATGTTTTAAACATTTTTTCCAACAGTTCTCATAAAATCATTAAATTCTCAGCTCATGAGAGTCATGAGGCTGCGACTAAAACCCATTACAGCCGTTTTGCATTAGTTAATTAAATTAACAGGAATTAACTTCCTACTGCGTATTGGACTTTCTACATATGGTATTTACAAAAATTACGTAATATATTCTGTATCTTTAGACAAGTATAAATCTAGTACATCATGTAGTAGATTATTTAGTATATATTCTACAAACTAAAAATTTTGAGGTTCATTCGAGATTCTTTGGAAAAACTGCCTCTTTTTTTCCATAATGCTTCGACGCACCTCAGCTAAAAATGGCAACCACATCGCATTATTGGACTTCAAGGAAGGTTATATAGTTTTTAAGATTCTTGGAAGAAGATCATGAGGAATGTCACACCATTGCAATGTTTTCGTTGTGAAAACGAATTGCTATTTGTTTTAATAGAATCCATCGTCCTGAAAATGTATAGTTCTGTTTAGATGTTGTAACGATGTGCGTCGTCCGGATCGTAAAAGTACCCACCCAATAAGTCCTATTAAACAAAGGAGGCTAAGCAGAGCTGTTACTGAACAAGAACTCTTTAATACTAAACAAGTATTCGTTCGCATAATTATGAACAAGAGCAAGGGAGAAGTTCTCCATACGACAATCGTAAACAATTCAAAGGCATAAGCCAACACTGGAAGGGTT
>JAQGBX010004619.1:0-15034 GCA_034698745.1 Megaphyllum sjaelandicum | reverse complement strand
TGGGAGCCACCTTTAAAGCAGAGTTCCCAGAACGACTCCGGTTGTTCCCCAGACACTCTTACAGGGTGTCACAGGAACACAAATCCCGTAATTGGACGTTTTCCAGAGAACAAATTTGCCAAAAATTTTACCGTTTTCCCCATGGACTAAACTGCATTACTTTTAATGGTTTCCGAGGAACACATTTAAAAATTTTAAGTTTTCTAGAAAACAAATTTTCGACATTTTTCCCGTTTACCCTAAGTTAAAAATGCAAACGTTTCTACGTTTCTCCGAGCACAAATTCACGAAATTTCACAGATTTTTAACGGTTTCCGAGGATCAATCTTCAAATTTTTCCACGTTTAACCGACTACAAATCTCAAAAATCTTTAACGTTTTCCGAATTTCGTAGTAATTTCAACAATTTCCAAGGACAAATTTTCCACCTTTTTTCCGGGTACGAATTTGGAAATTTCCACGTTTTCCAGAAAACAAATTTTCAACTTCTTCCTTAAGGACAAAAATCAACGTTTATTTTCGAAAATTTGTTTTAGATTTTAAAACTCTGACCAGTTTATAATATTAAAATTGAAACCATTAATTCACAATTTGTTTATAAATTGATTTTAAGTTATTTCATATCATTATTTTCAATATCAAATTCAGAATTTCGAATTTGGCCCTTGAAATGCTGCCAGACAACGTGTCCAAATAACATCCCCAATCCTATTTAATTTTTAGATTTTAAAAACTGACCAGTTTATAATGTCAAAATTTAAAGCTAATAATTAAAAATTCGTTTATAAATTAATTTAACTTATTCGATATTATTATTGTCAATAAATATCAATTTCATAATTTCGAATTTGGCGCTGTAAGTGCTACCAGACTACGCGCCCCCAATTCCTATCCCCAATTCTGTTTATTTTTAAGAAATTGATTTTCAAAATTTGCATCTCGTAAATTATATTTTAAAAAAGTATTCTTTGGGAATTTGTCGATTTATTTTGCAATTAAAACGATTAATTAAGATTCAATTTTAAAAACGCCCATAAAAATAGCAGACGATAAGAGAATCGATACGTATCGATATCGGCACGAGCGAGTCAAGATGGCGGATACCGACAGGGAAGAAGCTGAAATATTGGCAAGTTTCAAACTCCAATTTGGAGCTTTTATTCGAAGATTTTTGTGTTTTTGAAGACTGAATTTCGAAGATAGAGTGTCGAAGCGACTGAAACGTAAAAAATCCGGTCGATTTAGTGGGCTGGAAGGGCTTTAAATCAGCGTTTTTGGCCGGTGGGCGTTGATCGATAAACGAAACTCGGGCTGCGAAAATTCCATGATTTTTTAATGTTTTTATTTTATGTGAAAAATGTGTGGGAAGTTTGACATTTTTCATGTTTTCTAATTGTATTTTGTTATTAATTTAGAAAATGGAATTCAAATGGCTGTTGTCCGTGGAAGTTCCTTCAGGTCTCAATCAGCTGCATGGGATTATCAGGGTGAATATGTTTTGTTTTTTGTTTTTAAAAAATAAAAAAATATGGGCTATTACCCGATTAATAAACACTTGACTCGACTTACGAACATGTTCTCGTATGACTTCCCCACCTTCCTCACCTAACGAACTAGTGACATTTCCTTGAACTTTTATCCCTGTCAGTTGCTGTCTAAAATTTGAGTATTTGCAGCCCGGTGACCACAGGTCAGGGAAGTCAGGGAAAAAATAGTGGTCAGGGAAGTCATGGAAATTCCCCAAATAAAAGCAAAATGCTATCCATGCACTCAGTGTTCTGGCAGCAACATCCTCAATCCTCTTCAGCTAGACTCGTTACAAAATGTAGTGCTTTTGCCAAGATTCTCATTGCAATTGGTATTTTATTTTTCATTATATATGACAAGCGAATTGATAACCTATGCATTAACGAGTAAGTTTTGGTCAGTGAATTTTGGATTTTAGTCAGGGAAAAGTCAGGAAACTTGAAAATGAAAATTTTGTGGCCAACCTGATTTATTATTGCCAATTCTCACGTAACGAACACCCAGCTTACGAATATGTCTAATTAAGACCCTTCCCCTCCCTCCACCTCTGAGTGGTTAGCATTCTCGTGTCACATTTTGTAGATGCGGGTATTCGATCTACTGAGAATGCTAACCTCTAAAGCCACGTACACATCGCCACCAAACCAAAACTATAAGCTCCAAACTGGGGTGATGATTAAATCATGACGATGGCAAATCCGTTTCGACCAAACTCAAAAAGGAGGAAATCAAGTTTGGTAGCTAAGTTTGGCCTATCCATCGAGTGTCGATCTCTCACTTTCATCTGGCCAAGCTAGGCCCAACTTTCGGTGGTCGCACGCATTACTATCAAAGATTCGTCTGCACGATATACATGTATATCGATATATATATCTACGATACTTCAAACTACAACATATTGTATCTATCGTGTTTTGAAGTCTCCACGTACATTTTTTATCTATCGTATTTTGAAGTCTCCATGCGCGTGTTTTCAGTTTTGGATTGCTGAAAACATAATTGAGTATATCTGCCGTAGGTATATTGCTGCGTTTAGAGGTTTAGGCTTTTTATTGCGTTTCTCAATGTTCGTAGGTAATAATTGGTTGCAACTTTCTAGGCATTGAATCCACTAATTTGGTAGTAAATATACAACTAATATTGCACATTGTCTAAACAAGGAATCAACATGGATTCAATTCCTAGAAGGTTGTTACCAATTATTACCTAGGAACATTGACAAACGTAATAAAAAACCTAAACCCCTCCCTAAACGCAGCAATACGTAAATTATGTTTTCAGCAATCCTAATCTTTTAAAACACATGTGTTGAGACTTCAAAACACGACAGAGACTGTGGTTTGAAGTAGCATCGATATATATCGAGCAGACGCATCATTGATGGTAGTGCGCGCGACTGTCGAAAGTTTGTCCTAGTTTGGCTGGATAAAAGCGAGAGACCGACACTCGACGTAAAGGCTAAACTTGAATACCAAACTTGATTTCCTCTTTTTGAGATTGGTCAAAACAGCTTAGCATCGTCATGCTTTCGTCATTATTAACCCAGTTTGGAGAATTAAATTTTGGTTTGATGGCGGTGCGTACCGGGGTTTAAGAACATGCCCTTTTATGACATCTTCCACACGTTGTGACCGCAGGTTTCATCGCATTTTCGAGCGTCAGAATCTTGAATTACAATGTACATAAAGCAGTGTGTTTTGAATTTAATCCGGTTTTCCGTGTTTTTCTCTCCCTATAGGAATGTGCGAGAAGATTTAATATAACGAATGATGGTAAGTTAAGCCACCGATGGTAAGATTCTTTGTTTTTTAAACCGTAGTATGCATGTATTACTAGTTATCGGTCTGAATATGCGGACACCATTTTAAAAAAAATACAACTGGATTTTTGTCAAGATTTGTTCGTTCAAACCGTAGTTAGTATGATTATCTGAAGTTAGAACGATCCTGCGGAAGAATTGAAAAATTATACTTGGTTATGTTTACTTTGCAATTTAACTTATTTTTTTTTTAAATTTGTAGGTGTTGAAACCCTAGTGAGGGCGGAAAAATTCATTATGGCCACTCCCAAGTAAGTTAGTGTAGAATTAACTTCGTTAATTGCGAGTTGGTGAATTATTAACTAATGAAATTTATATTACGGGGTTCCATCAGACCTGGAAAAAGTCAGGGAACTCTAAAAGTCGAGAAGGAATGCCTCATTTTGAAAGACTTGGGGGAATTCAACGTATTCGTGTTGTCACGTTCCAAAATTAATGCTTCGGCGTGGTTCATTTAGGGACATATTTGCAAAATTTTCCACTTTCCACTCGACAAACGTGCAGAATTCTTCAAGTTTTCCATGTGCTTGTTTGTCAAATTTTCAAGTGTTTTTGAGGTTCAATTTTGTAAAATTTTTAATAAGTATCCTACGTTTTCGGAAAAGATATTTGGAATATATTTCCGAGCACAAGCGCGCAAGATTTTCCACCGTTTCCGATGATGAGAAATTTGCAAAACTCTCATAGTCTTCGGAGTACAAATTTTCAGCCTTTTCAAAGTAAAAATTTGAAAGTCTTTAAACATTTTTCGTAAAATTTTCAAAATGTTTTCCGATGTTTATTTTGAAAATGTCAGGGAAGTTGATGGCGAAATCTCTCTGTGGAACCCCGTATTATTAATGGTAATTTGGCATTTTATGTTTTTCGTATTAGTTTGTAAAATTAATGCCATTAATGCAAATTCGAGACTTTTTAAGATGTACAGTACCGTTAATTTTATTGACTCAAATTTGCAAGTTATCGACGTTTAATTTTAACGCCCCATTGTTATTATTATTTTTTTTAGTCAATCCTCCAACGAACAAATAAAATGCGTCGTTACCTTAATGGGAGACAATATATCGCAAGCGGTAAGTGAAGTGAAATTCCTGTCCGAATCGAAACGTTTTGACGTTTCTAATTTTCTTATATACCCTTTTAATTTCGTTTAGGATATTAATCTTAAAGTTCACAAGAATTCGAACCAAGTTCAAAGGACCAAAGTTCAGAGCGATAACCCGTGGAAACTGCAACAGGTAAACGTTTCGAACTTAAGCAATTTACGAGACCGGTTTTGCCATGGTGTTTGAAATTGATTTAAAAATTTGCCTGAAACTACTGGGTCCGTTGCCCTTGGAGATTGTTTGGCTTTTAGAAATACATTTTATGAAATAATATATACGAAACGTGTCTTCGTTCGCAGATCCAGGATGCGGGGAATCATCTTTATTCAGCCTTGCAGCACATTCTCAACGTAGAAACGGGTTATCAGTTTCAATCTGCCGACGAAGTCATCCACGTAAGTGAAAATTTCACCATTCCGGCTTTGAAGAGCAGTGTTTTTTGATCCTATTTTTGTGGCTTAATTTTGTTTCCCCTATTTCAGCTCCTAACGGAAATCATGGAGTGCCTGAAGAGGGGGCTCAATTGTTTGATCGTGCCCAAAAAACGAACCATCGAGGAGCTGCAGAACAGCTCCAATGTGGTAAGTTCAGTCTCAAACCGTACAGCGATGTTTTGGAATATTGTATTTTATTTGGAAAAATGATCTCGTTTTTTTAAAAAAATGATTTTTTTGTGTGTAAAATGTTACTTTTTTTTTGGAAAAAATTGTTGTATTTTTTAAAAATCTCTAGTTTTTATACGGATGAAAAAAGATGCCGTTTTTACGAAATGAATGGTCCGCGTATAACGGAAAATGTAAATTTTTGTGGAAAAATTGTACTTTGTTGTTGAAAAATGGATGAAATGATGTTGTTTGGAAAATTGCTTTTTTATACGTAAAATAAGTCCAGATTTATGTGGAAATAGTCATTTTGTGAACAAATTTACTTTTTTCTTTCTTGTTTTTATTTTGAAAAAAATATTTTTTGGTAAAAAATCTGCCCTTTATGGATGCTCTCCTTGTGTAAAAATGGCCGTTGTATGGTAAAAAGTCCTTTTTTTTGTGGAAAAATGGCCAGTTTATCTGAAAATAAGTCCTGATTTATGTGAAAAAACTGTCATTCTGTGAAAAAAAAAATTTTTTGAAAAAATCTGACCGTGTGGAAAAATAGCCTGTGTATGGAAAAAGTCCAGTTTTTTCTGAAAAAATGGCTAGATTATAGAAAAAGTTTAGATTTTTATGGGAAAATTGCTAGTTTATAGAAGAAATATTCCAGAATTTTGTGGAAAAATTGCCTATTAAAAAAAATGCTCGCATTTTTGTGGAGAAATAGCCAATTTAAAAAAGTTCATATTTTTTCGGTAAAATTTACAGTTTATAGAAAAAAGTATGATTTTTGTGGAAAAATTTCCAGTTAATAGAAAATAGTCCATATTTTGTTAAAAAATTTCCAGTTTATTGAAGAAAAGTTCAGTTGTTTGTTGAAAAAGTGCCAGTTTATATAAAAAAGTCTAGTTTTTTTAAAAAAAAATTTGCCAATGTAATAAAAATACCATTGTTTTATGGAAGAATTGTCATTTAACGGAAATAAAAAGTCTACATTTTTGTGAAAAAATGGCCAATTTGCAAACAAAGGTTCCGTTTTCTATGGAAAAATTACCAGTTTATAAAAAACCATTGATTTTTCAAATTTCTGGAAAAATGGCCTGTTTGTAGAAAAATGTTTTTTTTTTTTTTTGAAGAATCTCTAGTTTCTGGAAAAAATAAAATCATAAACAAGCCATTATTTTTTGGGAAATTGTCAGGTTTTAGGAAAAAGCGTAGATTTTTGTGGAAAAAAAATGATGGAAAAAAATCATGTTTTTTTTTAATTTATGTATTTATTTATTTTTTTGAAAATTAGTACTTCATTTGGTACTTTTCAGGATTTGATTTTTTTTTGGGAAATACTCGACTTTTTAATAATTGAAAATGTCATTTTTTTATCTCGAGAAAAATTTGTTTTTTAGAAAAAGTCCCTACGTTTTCGTAAAATTTGTCTCGTGATTTCTTCCGGAAGGTTTTTTAGAAAGTCTCGATGATTTCGTTAACGTTGTCCCGTTTTCGTGTTCGCAGCGCAACCTCCAGCCGCTACTGCCCCCGGACCTGGCCGTCAGCTTCTACATCCAGTCTCACAAGCTCATCTTCGCCGTCTACTGTCTTCAGCTGCACCACGGTTCCACCAAGTTCGACGTGTACCAGTCGGAGTGCTCCGTGCCCTGGCTCAACGAGGTTCTAGTGCTCTTCTCCATGGCCTTACAACTCTGCCAGCAACTCAAGGGCAAGGTAAGACCCTAAATTCCTCCGCTACGTCCGAGACCTCCTTCCTTGAACGCTTGATCGCTCGACCTGTGAGACTCAAGCGTTTACGTGGCTATTTTTAGGTGGACGTGTTCTCTCAGTACGGTGACGTGAGTTTCGACCGCCCCGACGCCCTATAACCCTAGTTCAACCACCACCACTACTCTCTTGACATTTCCAGGACTCGATGAGATTAACGCACGATGGCTCTGGACACATTCCTCCACGATGGTGGTGCCGTAGTAGCCGCTGCTGACGGGGATTCCCTCTTACGGGGCTCCCGTCGGATGTTCGGTCGCTAATGTTGTTTTTCAGTTTGATTTTTTTCTTAGATAAGCTTTTCTGGTCCGGTTGACCGCTGGTCACTCGAGGCCAGCTGAGTGGTAGCGCCGACCTAAAACGGTTGTTTCTCGAACAATCGGAAAGGTCCACAATTTGAGATTGTTGCTTAAAAAGCCAGTTTCGAGGATCTGGACGAGACCCTCGTTAAGACGCGCTCCGGTGGACCGTCGAAATTTGTTCTTTTAAATTTAAGCATAGTTAGGAAATGTTGGGGAAATTCAAGGTATTCACGTTTTCACGATACAAATTAATGCTTCTACGTGGTTAGCTCAGGGCCCATTTTCAAAATTTTCAGCCGATTGCCGAGACCGGTTTGCAAAATTTTTAACGTTTTTGAGGTAAAATTTGTCAAATTTTCAAGTTTCCTAGTACAAATGTGCAAAATTTTCAATACCTACAGAGTACAGGTTTTCTGAAATTTTGCACAAATTTAGCGGACTGCTTTATCAAATTTTTAACAATTTTAGGCGACAAATTTGCCAATTTTTTAATAGTTTTCCCGAGGAGAAATACATAAAATTTTCAACAGATTCCAGGGAGAAATTTGCAAAATTATCTACGTTTTTCAGATTCAAAATTTGCAAAATTATCTACATTTTTCCGATTCAAAAACGAATTTTCATAATAGTCTACATTTTCGGAATCCAAGTTTTCTAAATTTTCTGCGTTTTCCAAATAAAAATTTTCTGAAATTTTCCGATTGCAAATTTGCAAAATTTTCAACTGTTCCAAGGAGAAACACGTAACATTTTCAACAGATTCCGTGGACAGGTTTTCAAAATTTTCTACATTTTTCCAATGCATATTTTCAAAATGTTCTACTTTTTTTCCAAATACAAAGTTTCAAGATTTTGTATATTTTACGAATTCAAAATTTCAAGATTTTCCAAGTTTTCCAGGGGAACTTTGCAAAATTGTCCACTGTTTTCCTGAGGAGTAATCACGTAAAATTTTCCACTGTTTTCCCGAATACGAATTTTCCAAATTTTCCGCATTTTTTTCCGAATAAGAATTTTCAAATTCTTTTGGTTATTTGCGTTATCAGAAGTCATTACTCGACTTGTAGGGCGGTGATCGGAAATTCGTCTCAAATGAGTTCGTCTTAACGAGGTTATTCTGTCATGATTCTAAAAAAAACATGGCCAAGTCACAATTTTGTAAAATGGGGGCTAAACCAGGTTACGATAATCAGCGCGTACCTACTTAACGGGCCGTTAATTGGCTTCCCACCTAATTTTTCGGCGTTCAATTCCGAAGACGGATTCCTTGCACACAGTATTTATGTTTAATATATTTTTTTTCTTTTTCAGTATTTTAAATCCGGTAAACGCTTATTTATTCATGTAAATTCCCGTAACGGGGATCGGTATTGACCGGTATTTCATTTTTGGACACATTCCTTTTTTTATGGTTGTAGGGTCACAAATCCCGAGATGACCGAACCTGAAATCCTCCCAAGACTTTTGTTAAGACTGTGCTCGAACCCTTTACTCGAGTTGCCGCTCGTTGAACTTTTTTCAGGGTTCCCCCAGACCTGGAAAACCTGGAAAAGTCAGGAAACTTGACAATGACCTGGAAAAGTCAGGGAAGAATGAATTGATTTGAAAAAGTCAGGGGAATTCATCGAAGTCGGGTACAAATTTGCAAAATTTTCCGCGTTTTCTTAGGACAAAATTGCAAAATTTTTTCACATTTTCCTATAACAAATTTGCAAAATTTCCCACGTTTTCCTGTAATAAATTTGCAAAATTTTCCACGTTTTCCGAGGACAAATTTTAAAAATTTCCCACGTTTTCCTGTAATAAATTTGCAAAATTTTCTACGTTTAACGACGACAAATTGGCAAAATTTTCCAATGTTTCCTTTAACAAATTTGCAAAATTTTCCATGTTTACTGAAGATAAATTTGCAAAATTTTCCACGTTTTCCTGTAACAAATTTTCAAAATTTTCCACGTTGACTGAGGACAAATTTGCAAAATCTTCTATGTTTTCGAGGACAATTTTGAAAAACTTTTAGCAAATTTTTTTAATTTTTAATTTTTAACATTTTTCTATGTCAACTTTTGACATCATCATTGGTCATGGAAATTTTTTTCAAAACCTGAAAAAGTCAGGGGAAAGTCAGGGAATTTAAAAATTAAATTTCTGGGGGAACTTTTTTTTTTTTTGGCGAGCGACTCTCTCGATGATACCCTTGTACTTTTGGTAAAAGAGGTTTTTATTTTTTGTTTTCTTTCTTGGTTATAAATCTAGATCTGGTGAAAGCCGCTTTTCTTCTCGGGCTTTCGAAAAAAAGAAATTTGAAATCATTCCGTTTAACGGAATGATGGGAAGTGTTCCGAGTTGTGGAAAAAAGGAACGGTTTTCGACTTAAATGGAATGGAACTTTGTTTTACACCTATTCCAATTTTTTTTTGTTCGAACACATTTCATTCAAATTTGAACATCTTTCCATATTCATGCAATTTTTGCTTCAAAATCGTTCTTCGCGTTCTATAGGTTGGGTGTTCTGAGTGTTGAGGAAAAAGGAACGTTTTTCGCGTTCTAAGGAATTTGGAACATATTCCAATTTATAAGGAATAGAACGTGTTTCAAATTCCGCGGAGTGGAATGTGTTTAGAGTTGTGGAAAAAGGAACCTTTTTTCGCCTTCTATGGAATAGAACTTTGTTTTACACCTATACCAAATTTTTTTTGTTCGGATGCATTCCATTCAAATTTGAAAATCTTCACATTTTGTAGAATTTTGTATTTGAAATTACATTCCATTTAATGAAATTTTTATTTGAAATTATTCCATTTAACGGAGTTTTTTTTCACGGGTTCCGGCTATTCGTTCGAAAACGGTTCCGCTTGGTGGACCGTCGACCATCATTGAAAATCCTTCCATTTCATGGAATTTTCCTTAGAAATCGTTCTGCTCGCATTCTATAGGATGGAACGTGTTCCGAGTGTTGCGGGTAAAGGAACGTTTTTCGCGTTCTTAGGAATGAAACTTAGTTTTACACTTATTAATTTTTGTTGTTGTTCGAATACATTCCGTTTGTATTTGAAAATCTTTCCATTTCTTGAAATTTTCATGTGAAAACGTTCCATTTTCTATTCAATTTCGAATAGAGACGACATTTTGAATTCCCGGAAGAAAAAGCGGATGCCACAAAATCTACAGTCGAGGATTTTTTAACATTACTACGGGTGTAAGGTTTTTAGCACCGTCTTAACGAAGCGTTAAAAATAGCGAGCACTAAATTCCCCCGGTTAGTGTCGTGAATGCACAAGATTACCATGACAGTAATGTACGTAGAAATTCTGCAAGACACTGTCCTGGCACGCTGACCACTAAAACTACTCTAGGATAGTCTGATTTAGTTTTGGTAGAAATCGAGTATGCGTCGTAGTGTTTTTACAAGCTCAACTAAAACGTTCCAAGTCCATGAATTTATTCCGAGGCACTTGGAACGTTTTAGTTTGCCTCTCGTTTAATCGTCCTTTATTTCTCCTTGTGAATATTTTTGGTTTTAAAATGTTGATGAGTTTTTCAGGCGTGAAATTTCATATTTTTCAGAATATTGTTTTTTGTTTTTTGAAAATTTTGAAATAATGTTTTCGTAGATTATTCAGAGAAGTTAAAAAAGTTTGGAAAATTCAAGGAAATTCAAGGTTTTCATGTTTTTGTTTCGTAACAGAAACAATAACAAAAATAACAATGTAACAATCACAACAATTTAAACAGTGTGTGAAGACTATAACTCGTAAAATTGTCACGTTTTCCGAGCAGAAATTTGCAAGATTTTCCAACAGTTTCCGAAGACAAATTTGCAAAAATTTCAACCGCTTCTGAAGATTAATTCGCAAAATTATCCATGTTTTCCGAGCAGAAGTTTACAAAATTGTAAAACTTTTTGTAAGACAAATTTGCAAAAAATTTAACAGTTTCCGATTAAAAATTTTTTAAAAATTTTCCGAGGACAAATTTACAACATTTTACAACAGTTTACGAGGTCAACTTTGCCCCAAATTTCTTTTTGTAACACAAACTTGCAAATTTTTCACGTTTTATGAGCACAGATTAGCAAAATTGTCCAAGCTTACTGAGTACAAATTTGCAAAATTGTCCACATTTTTCGTGTACAATTTAGCAAAATAGTCAACGTTTTCCTCGAAAAATTTTCAAAATTCTCTAGGTTTTCTGAGGTTTTCCACATTTGCCGAGGACAAAATTTAAAAGTTAGGCACTTTTTCTGAGCAGAAATTTTTAACATGGGGATAAAATTGGAAAATGTTGTATTAGGAAAAAAAAACATTTTAAAAAATGTTCATGCAAGTTTTTAAAATTTAAAATAAAATTTCCGTGTATATTTTCAAAATTGTCGTTAGTTTGAAAATTTGAAAATTTTTAATTATTGATAAAATGTCTAATTTCATGCCGGACACTATCTTCGAAAATAATATTTTCACCCGGAGTAAGAAAGGACGCGCAGTCTTAGAAACGTAATGTAAATTTTAGCATATTGGAAATCCTAGTCTCGATACGAGAACAAATTTAGCCAAAGTGTTTTTTGTTTTTAGTTTTTGTTTCGTATTTTTATGTTTTTTGAATTTTTTCATGAATGTTGAACCTACTTAAATTTTGAGAAATCCTTTGTAAATAGCCGCGCGATCATTCCACAAACCGTTGTTGTAAATATAATATTTTATGAGAGAATGAAAAAAACCTTGTTAAATACAGGAGACAGTTGATGTTTTCTTGGAATAGTACATGGAATAGTGCATGGAAATAATGGAGATACGATGTATATACAACTAGCAATAATGTGTTTTATGTTCAATTTTTGACCCTTTTCCCCCTCGAGTAGAAACAATAAAATGATACAATCATGAGTGTTGAGAATATATATTGTGGAAATTTATTGCTGATAAGTTTTTTTAGTGGTGAAGAAACTGTCTGGTGCTGGGGTGTTTTGCGGTGATGCTGTTAGCAGTGGTTGAGATTGCTTAACCGTTATTTGATGGTAGCTGTTTCATGCGTTTTGGAGACAGTTGTCGATGCTTCCGGGGTGGTCGAGACAGTTGTCGGTGTTACCCGCAAAATTTGCACAGTTGTAGGTGTTTCTAGCGTAGTGCAGAAAGTTGTCCTTGTTTACGGCATAGTGAGGACAGTTGTCGGTATAGTGGGGACAGTTGTATGAGTTTCTGGCATGGTGGAGACAGTTGTAGGTGTTTCTGGCGTGGTGGGGACAGTTGTATGAGTTTCTGACATTATGGGGACAGTTGTCACTGTTTCCAGCATAGTTAGGACATCTGTAGGTTTTTTGGGTGTAGTGGGGACAGCTGTAGGTGTTTTTGTGTAGCGGGGACAGCTGTAGGTGTGTTGGGTGTAGTAAGGACAGCTGTAGTTGTTTTGGGTGTAGTGTGGACAGCTGTAGGGGTTTTGGGTGTAGTGGGAACAGATGTTGGTTTTTTGGGTGTAGTCGGGACAGCTGTTAGTTTTTTGGGTGTAGTGAGGACAGCTGTAGGTGTTTTGTGTGTAGTGGGGGCAACTGTAGGTGTTTTGGGTGTAGTGGGGACAGCTGTAGGTGTGTTAGGTGTAGTAGGGACATCTGTCGGTGTTTTAGGTGTAGTGGGGACATCTGTAGTTGTTTTGGGTGTGGTGAGGACAGCTGTAGGTTTTTTGGGTGTAGTGGGGACAACTGTAGGTGTTTTGGGTGTAGTGGGGACAACTGTAGGTGTTTTGGGTGTAGTGAGGACAGCTGTAGGTGTTTTGGGTGTAGTCGGGGCAGCTGTAGGTGTTTTTAATGTAGTGGGGACATCTGTAGGTGTATTGGGTGTAGTGAGGACAGCTGTAGGTGTTTTGGGTGTAGCGGGGACAACTGTAGGTGTTTTTGGTGTAGTGGGGACAGCTGTAGGAGTTTTGGGTGTAGTGGGGACATTTGTCGGTGTTTTGGGTGTAGTGGGGACAGCTGTAGGTGTTTTGGGTGTAGTGGGGACAGCTGTAGGTGTTTTGGGTGTAGTGGGAACAGCTGTAGGTGTTTTGGGTGTAGTGGGGACAGCTGTAGGTGTTTTGGGTGTAGGGACAGCTGTGGGTTTTTTTAGTGTATTGGGGACAGTTGTCGGTTTTTCCGACGATATGGGGACAGTAGTTGGCGTTGCTGCAACTGTGGTTGCCAATGGTACTGTCGTTGGTACTGTTATTGCTGACAAGGCGTCCAGACAGCATTTCTGGTTGTTGACACTGTCATAGCAACAGACAGTTCGATGACAGTCTGTACTTGAAATGCACCGAGAGGAGCGCAGTGAAGAACAGTCTATCCTGGATGGACAGACAATGTCTCTGCCATGGCCTGCAAAGAGGTTAGTGTCAGGTGCGAGTTGACAATTACTGTCTCGTGCAAGATTACTGGGTCATTGAAAGCGTGGATGTGTAAATATTTACGTACGTGCTAAGTTGTTTCTGTAAGACAGATGTAGACCAGTGGTCAAGCTTGTTGTCATCAGGAGGAACACTGTCATTGAGGATGCTACTGTCAGCGACATCTGAAAATTGCTTTTATCAACTGTCTTTGTCCAAGATAATTACATTTTTTGTTCGTAAAATCGAGGCGGTTTATTTAACAACTTAAAATTATTTATTAACATTGGTTTAAACTGTTTCATTGAATGAAACGTTCTGTTTTACGAAATGGAAAGTGTTTTTTTTTCCGTTCTACGAAATGGAACGTGTTTTTTTCCGTTCTACGAAATGAAACGTGTTTATTTTCTGTTCTACGAAATAGAACGTGTTTTTTTTCCATTCTACGAAATGGAACGTGTTTTTTGTGTTCTACAAAATGGAACGTGTTTTTTTTCCATTCTACGAAATGGAACGGTTTTTTTTTTTTGTTTTGGCGTTTTCTGAATTTTTTTATAACTATTTAAAAATTGTTTCATTTAATAGAACGTCGCGTTCTACGAAATGGAAGGGTTTTTTGACGTACTTTTCATTATCTTTCATATTTATTAATCAGACAGGGTGTTCATTTGAAGATGCAACAGATGGAATAACTTCGGATCTGTCTTAATGGTAGACTCCTAAAACAAAATGTAGTGTCAATACACCAAAGGGGGATCTTCCGTGCCATGACAGTTTGATGACCTTGAACATTGCTTCAAGGTCATTATGCAATTAAAATCCGAAATATGCATCGGACACCACTGGTGTCGATTGGAAAAGTGTGGAGCACTGGAAATGAACACCAACACAATAAACAGAACGCAAATCCCCCCAACAGAACAGAAGTCATGAACAGAAGAAGATGGGGCATCACTGCAAGTCACCCAGAGTCTACCATTGCCAACACCTGGGTATTCGTTCCAATTCAACCATGTAGTGATTGAAATTAGTGGCTCCTACTAATATTCACATTCCCTTATGGTATCCATAATGACTTTGTCCTTAGTTGTTGCAACTTTGCAATAATAACCAAGGCTTTGGGTCTTATACAGGTTACGTAAATCCCATGTTGGCATAACATTCAGAAGTATTATGCCTTGTAGATAAAATGTAAGAAGTGTAAATTTTCAACATTGAGAAAGGAATTGCTGTAATGTTCAAGGGTTACACATGTACCGTACGGTGCCGAATATAACACCCAGGCGTATTATTCGGAAAAAGGGTGTTTCTACAAATAATATGAAATTTAAATAGTACACCCGGGTGCACTATATGTTAAAAATACACTTGCAGATATTAAATTTAACATTTGCAATTTTTATTCACTTAATTATGGCATTGCACAAATAACCAAAGTACTATTTGGATATTTTGGATAAAATTGTCACTGAGTTTTTTAATTGACAATTTATTTCACAAAAAAACGAAATAATTGTCAAAAAAATATACACTATCAATCTTAATTCACACATTTGGATAAAATTGTCACTG
>JAQGBX010004618.1:0-15034 GCA_034698745.1 Megaphyllum sjaelandicum | reverse complement strand
TCAACACTATGGCAGGTAGCTTAGGACCAACCCTTAGAAAATTATAGGTGATTGGATATTTTTGCAACTGGGTTGTAGCGGAACAGGATACCCCCAGACCTGGAAAAGTCAGGGAACTACAAAATGTCTGGAGAGGTCTGGGAAGAATGACTTATTTTGAAAAAGTCAGGAAAATTCAACGTATTCATGTTGTTGGCTCACGGCCCATTTGGACATTTTTGCATTTTCCCAGTACAAATTTACAAAATTTGCAAGTTTCTGAGGATCAATTCGCAAAATAATCCACGTTTTCCGAGTACAATTTTGCAACATTCTCCACGTTTTCAGAGTATAAATTTGCAAAAAAAATTCCACTTTTTCCGAGGAAAAAATTCCAAATTTCCCACGTTTTCCAAAGACAAAATTGCAACATTTTCTACGTTTTCCGAGGACAAAATTGCAAAATCTTCGACGATTTCAGAGTACAATTTTGCAACATTCTCCACTTTTTCCGAGGGAAAAATTTCACGTTTTCCAAGGACAAAATTGTCCACGTTTTTCGATAACATTTTTGTAAAGTTTTCGAAACTTATCAAAGCACAAATTTTTAACCTTTTCAGAGTACAAATTTGCAAAACTTTCTGCATTTTCAGAATGCAAAATTGTAAAATTTTCATCAATTTTTCTGCGTCAATTTTCAAAATTTGTTATTAGTAAGTTTTGCAAAATATGTCAATTTTTGACATTGTAATTGGTCAGGGAAATTTTTTTTAAAACCTGGAAAAGTCAGGGAAGTTGAAAATTAAATTTCTGGGGAACCCTGCACTGTAATTCACGAGTTTTGAGTTTTTCAAGCCTCGTGAATTAATTTGTATGCTTTGGAACTCTTGAAATGAAAATGAAAATGTCTTGAAACGTCCGGGATATTGATTTATTTCGAAAATGTTATAATTTCAAAATTTATCGATTGAACATATATGAAAAAAAATGATTTTTAAAAGCCATTGACGGGGCTTTATACGAAATTCGGACGAATTAAAATACGGAATAGATGAATTTTTCGAACTTTTTTCGCGACACCCTGTAAGCTGCGGCTAAATTAAGCCGCTAGGTGGCACAGAGTCAGGTAATCAAACAGCTGAGAGGAACGCGCTTCTCATTGGCTCATTTTAGATGCCTCCGTTTGAAAGGCGTTCGATGTCTTCATATCATGAAAAATGGCGCGTGAGTTCTGAATCGGCAGCTAGTGAAGCTTGTTCTCATTCGTTTCGGTGCTTACTTCGTTATTTGTCGATATTAAACCTCATTCTGAATTAAATCAAGGATTAAGGTATGTCAAAAAAAAATCATCACTTTTTTGGTCGTTAACAATTGGTTGCCAAGAGCTTTTAGTGCGTTGTGTCATTCTCCCTCAGTCGATACGTATATGAATATAATCCATTTGATTTTGAGTAATTTTCTCTATCAGATTAAATAAAACTTTGACTACAGTATATTGTGCTCTAACCGTCTTTCGTGTCCACTAAGAACAGTCGAGAGTTAACCACGTATTTCATACATCGTGTCACATTCGTGTGATATAAAACTAGGCTCGTGACATTCTCGTAGGTGAATGTACGACTTGTTGAGGCATGTTTTCAGGAACAGGAAGGCGACTTCAATATCAGCTCAATTATCATGTTCCACAAAACCTGGAAAAGTCTGGGAAGTATGGTTTATTTTGAAAAAGTCATGGAAATTCGACGCAGTTATGGCGATCCAAAAATTAATACTTCTACAAGGTTAACTCATAGCCCATTTTCCGAGTAGAAATTTGCAAAAGTTTTACACATTTTCGGAGTACAGATTTGAAAAAGTTTCCACGTTTTCCATGTACAAATTTTCAAAATTCTCTAGGTTTTCCGAGGACAAAATTGCAAAATTTCAACTTTTTTAGAGCAAGAATTATTAACCTTTTCCAAATACAAAATTTTGCTATTTTAAATTGCATGTCAGGGAAATTTTTTTAAAACCTGGAAAAATCAGGGAAGTTAAAAAGGAAATTTCTGGGGGGAACCCTGATTATGCTAACTTAACCAACTGCAGAGATGAATCGTGGTGGGAGGACAATTTTTTTGGCATTTTTGTACCTCCTCTCTTACCCCCATCCCATCCTCTGAAGCTTGGACATTTCAGGAAAAAAAATGAAAAATCGTGGCATATTTTAAAAAAATATTCTACTTTTTCTCTTTTTTTCTGTAGGCCTATAAATTCTCAAGTAAAATTTTATTTCTTGTCAAATATTACTTAAAATTAAGAATTGCGTTCGTTTTTTTAAATTACTCTATGATTTTTTGAAGTTGAGGGTTCAAGGCTTCAAGCACAAAATGTTTGTCTTTTGGATTCAATAGGCGATTCATCTGTTTGGTTGGGCATATTGATGACTCCCGGACTTTTATTTTGTAGGTATACACTAACCACGTCGCAAAATGGCCGCATTGGACAAGCTAGGTATTATAGGAGTGCGGAGCTTTTCACCCCGCGAAGAACAATGCATTCAATTTTATACGCCTCTAACGCTCATTCTCGGACCTAACGGAACAGGCAAAACGGTACTGCTTCCATCTTTTTTGTACGGTTGCATCCCGAAGCTCGGAAGTTTTTGTTATTAATAACTAAGGAATTTTATTTGCTGATTGTAGGGTACTAAATTGAATTAAATTATCGATCCTAATTTGGGATTTTCAATGACGTTTATTATTTTGCAGTCAATAATCGAATCATTGCGATACGTGACGACAGGCGATGTGCCACCTAATTGTCAACGCTCTGGCGCCTTTATCCATGACCCGAAGGTATCGCGTATTTAGAAATTGACAATCACACTCGCCCATGAACATTGTCAATTATTCTCAGCGATTAAGGCAAACCTAATGCATGGAAGAAGAATAAAACATTTTGAAATTTGTGTTTAGATGGCCAAGGAATCGGAAGTTAAAGCTCGCATAAAATTGAAGTTTAGCAGCATTCAAGGCTTAGACGTCGTGATTACCAGGGCCTGTCGTAGCACCCAGAAAGTGAGACCCGAATAAGCGCTCGTTCGTTATCGTATTAGTCACGATCGTCCCTTCCGACTTTCTGTATTAAATTATTGCAGGCCAAGACTGTCTCGTTTGGTTCGTTAGATGGAACGATCAAGTTCACCAATACTGAAGGAAAGGTTGGTTGAAAAAGCGCTTTAAACTTAAATCTAATTAGTTGAACTGATTATCATTCGAGGGGAAAGTGAGATATTTCTTAAAATTATGGTATTTCAAGTTTTTTGAGGCATTTAATTTATCGCTTTATTGATTTCCAAATTATGGCCAGACAGTTATAGGACAATCGACTGTAATTATACTCGAAGAAACTTTCGGAAGTTTGCTTCGTTGAATCGTTACGACTTGATAATTTATATTTGCTTATTTTCAGGCTGTTAGCATCAGTTCCAAGTGCGCGGAATTGGACAGAGAGGTGCGTAAATGGCCGCTTTGATTTTCTAACCTCGAAATTTATCGTAATCGCGAGCTTTGCTACATAATCTTTCATGCGTAACATTTATTCGTGAATTTCTAGATGGTCTCTTTTTTGGGCGTGTCAAAAGCCATTCTAAATAATGTGATATTTTGCCATCAAGAGGATTCCAATTGGTAAGTTAACTAACCCTTGATTCATTTATGTCTCGCGTCGTATCGATTTCATGACAAGCTGGTGAACGTGTGTCTCTACTCGCGTTTTAAAGGCCCTTGGAGAATGCGAAAACGTTGAAAGAAAAATTCGACGCAATATTTTCGGCAACCCGTTACATTAAAGCGTTGGATAACATTCAGGCTATCAGATTAGACCATGTAAGTTTGCTTCACGAGGGAGTTGAATCGTACATTATTATTAAGTTTCATTAACGACGTAAAATTTTCTAAAACATTTTTAGGATAAGCAGGTAAAACTTTGCGAAACGGAATTGACGTACCTCGGTGATAACAAGCAACAAGCTACCGAGGTTGGTTATTTTATTAAAGGAAATGAATTAAACTTCTTTCAATTTAAATATTGTTCAGTGCGCGATGCAAAATATGTATGGGTGATTTTTGTTTAACGAATCAGTTAAAATCAGACTTGACGAAGGCAGAGACTCGATTGGCAGCTTCGAAGGACCAAGTTAAAAGCATCGAAGAAACGTTGCGACCTATCGTCGTAAGTAACGGCGTTATATATCGTACTTTGTTGACTGGGATTTGTACGATTATTATAATTTTTGTTCCATCTGACAGGCACAACTAAAGGAAATTCTTAAAAAAGAAAACAGGATTGCGGATATCGAAAATAACCTCGGTGAAGATGCCGCTTCTGTTGTTATTTCGTAAATTTTGCAGTTCGTTATCCATTTTGCTCATTGTTTGTTGGATGATTTAGCGAGAAAGGAAACTGAATTGAAAATGGAAGAGAAGGCGTGCCAAGATTTGGCCAACATGATCGTGGAAATGTTTCTTGGTACTACGGCTGAACTGGGTCATCAACTGAGAAATTTTGCTCGACAGTTAGAAGATAAAAAGAGCGAGAAAGAAGATGTAAGTGTAGACGAGGAAACGATTCATGCGTAGTTTTATATGATTTCAAGATGCACAATGTATTTTGTTTTGAATGATTTTAAAAATCAGCTTAATTAAATTGAGTAAAAAACAATTTAACTGAAATGGGGAAAGGGTGGTGTCCCAGACTTCCTCCTCCTCCTACATTATTAAACAGGGTTCCCCCAAGCCTGGCTAAGTCAGGGAAAAATGGTTTATTTAAAAAAAGTTAGGGAAATTCTATGCAGTCATGGTGATCCAATTTCCGAGTAGAAATTTTCCACATTTTCAACAGCGGCCCATTTTCCGAGTACAAATTTGCAAAATTTTCCACATTTTCCGAGTACAAATTTGCAAAATTTCCCACATTTTCCGAGTACAAATTTGCAAAATTTTCCATGTTTTCCGAGGACAAATTTTCCAAATTCTCTAGGTTTTCAGAGTTCAAATTTTCTACATTTTCCAAATACAACATTTTCGTTAGTAAATTTTTTTAAATATTTTCCGGTGTCAATTTTTTACGTAATCATTGGTCAGGGAAATTTTTTAAAACCAGGAAAAATCAGGAAAGTTGAAAATGAAATTTCTGGGGGAAACCCTGATATTGCGTAATCTTTGAATTTTGAAAATTATTTCGATAATATTTCGAGAAAAAAACCAGCTTCTTCTTTAATGTTTTTTGTTTGAGATGTGCCAAGAGGCTAGAAATAATTTCTTACTTATGAGTTTATCCATTAATTAACTGCAGAAGGCATATTTTTTTTGGTGGAAAAATGCTTAGTTTTTCCTAAAACTAAAACTTTTTGGATCTGTAAAATGCAGTAATTCTTCAAATTTCCTTCAGTCGCGTAGCTGAACTCATTGGCCACTACATTTTTTGTCCGATAAAACTGCGTTCAGAAATAAACGTTTATTACATGAATGATTTTTCCCCGCGGAATTTTCTAGTTTTCATTGTATGTTTTCAGTTGGGACAAAGCATGCTTCGATTGGATGTTGAAGCGAAGAAACTCGTTGCCAAGAGGTCGGACATGTTGATGCGTCTGGGAAAATTGCAAACTGAAATGGAGGTGAGCGCTGCTTTCATACGTTGAAAATGCGAAATGATTATGAGAACGCACTATCATTTCTGAAACTAGCATTTCACTTTATGTAGCAACACAAGGAACAAGTTAAGAAAAGGGATGCGCTCGCCCGGGCAAAATGCGAAAAATATCAGTTGGGAGGTGAAATAGTAATTTTTTTTAGTGTTTTGTTTCGGCTTATACGTATTTTATACTTCTCTTGATATTTGTCATTTCTAGTGACTCTCGAAAGTGGTCAGCTTACCAATGAGAAAATTCGACAGATACAAACGGAGTTGGAAGAAAGACTGGAGCAGATGAAGCAGGATCAAAGACAGTTGAAGGTTTGAATTTTTCCTCAATTTTCCTGAATTTTTTATTCTATGTTTATTTTTTTGCGAATGATAATAAAATCTTAAAATTTTTCCAGAGTGGTTTCTTGGAACAGGAGAACGTTACGCAGGGAAAGTTGAATGACTTGCGCTCATCTAAGACTAAATACGAGACGATGGAATCGACCAAGAACAAGCAGATTGTAATTAAATTTGCGAAACTTAAATAAAAGTTAATTGAAATCAATTAATTGACATTGATTCGAGGTTTTATGTTATGTTAGTCAGTTAAGTGGATGTCCTGGTGGCCCATTCTTTAGAATTTTTTTTTTTTCAAAATTCAATATTTTTGTAACTTTTTTCTTTCTTTTATTGATAATAAAGCGCTAGCGATTTTGAATTTCAAATGTTCGGATTTAATGTTATGTCTGAAACAATTTGAAAAAATTTCATAGAGAATGGGCCAGATGTGCCCTTTTTACAAGGGTGTTTATTTACTTTTCTTTTTCCTATTTGTACGTAGATCGATAATCAGAGGGAAATCCGGTCCATTAACAATGACCTTATACAATTAGAAGCCTCTGCTTCCAGATTGAAACTTGTGGAATCGGAACTCAAGAGAAAGGTGAGTCGCACAGTATAATAAGTTTTATTATAGTGTTTAATGTTTTTGGGTAGAATTACTTCTTTCCCTTTCTCAAGGGGTAATTTTTGAGTTTCAGATGTCCTAAAAATGTTCGATTCTTTACAATTATAAGTCTGAAAAATGTACTAAAAATGCCCGATTTATTGCCCAATTAAGTCTATGAAAAAATGACCCATGAAATGTATGAATAAATTCCCGGTATAGTGTCCGAAAAGTTGCCCGATTAACTGTGCGAAAAAATGTCCGAGAAAATGTGCAATTAAATGTCCGAAAAATTATGATGACGATGATGGTGTCATCATTGACAATGGTTCCCAGATGTTGTTCTACATTTAATGAATTGCAGGATATCACAGCTATGGTCCGGTGTCTTTTTGTGTCTGGAATCTTGTTTTTAATTTCCTTTTACGATTAAAGGAGCGAGAACTTCAATCTTCTCTCGGAGAGCTAGATGCAGCGGCATTGCAAGGTGAAATTGCCAATTTGGAAAAAGAAAAATTAGGATTAGATCAACGAATCAGGAAACTGGAGTTAGTATTATCAGATAATAATGCTGAAACTAAAATATACGAAGAATTTGTTGGTATTTCAATTAATTATGCTCTTTTTTTAGCACGGAAATGATGAATTTACATGCACAGGCCAAAGGCCACGCAGAATTGGAAGTGGCCAGGAAGGAGAAAGCCACAAAAGAGGAAACTATTAAGAAATTGTAAGTTTAACAGTAAACGATATTGCGAGAGAAAAATGTTTTTAAATCTGACGAAGTATTATACTTTAAATCATTTTTTATATTTTTGGGACGATCGGAGTCTTCTTAAATGCTTAAGAATTATAATTTGAAGCTTATTGAATAGTGTCGTTATTTATCCGAAAAATTCAAATCAATTTGGTTTTAGTTTCTTACCCAAATTTCGATCTTGGCCTTTACATTTTGTGTGCCTTCTATTTCAGAAAATCAAAGCACGAAGACTCTTTGAAGCATCTGCTCGGAAACATCCCAAAAGAGGACTTCTGCAGCGCTATCAATGTCGTAAACAGGTGATTTTGGGTCCAGTTAATTCATTTTTTTTATTATTCATTTGTTGAAAGAAGGCTAATTTTTTCGCATTCTTTCTCCACCAGTCAACTGGCTCGTGAAATAAACGATATACGTGACCAAAGGGAAAAGTTACTTTCACGAAAGGCCTCTTGCGAGTCGGATCGCAAGTCCAAAATGTGAGAATGTAGAAATATAAGAATGTTAAATTAGTATTTACCGAATGTCTATCGAACAACTGTTCATGTCATTTACTAGGCAAGATTTGCAAAGAAAAGAAGTTGAACTTAGAGGTGAGTCCCGTTTATAATTGAATTCTTTTGACCGAGAGGTTTTCGCAATCCGATAATGTTTGTTCGCCGCTTATCACGTGACGTTTTTTAACATCATTTTGAATTCAGAGTCAGAGGAAAAGCTCTTTCAGGCCTGTGGCAGCAAAAATTTAGAATCTGTTCTCAAGACATCGCAGAATTTAATAACAAATTTGCAAGAGTATGTCAGCCGAAATTTCCGTTAGTGCTCGTTCGGATACGTCGATTAATTTTCATCGAACGCATGTTTTTAGGGAAAGCGGATCAGTTACGGGCACCAGATTCCTTTACAACAAATTTTTGGACAAGCTTCAGCAACAAGATCCTTGCTGCCCTCTTTGTCACCGTGGTTTTGACGATACATCATCAGACCTAGACGATCTAGTGAACGAAGTAAGTTTACCCCCGTACGGCAGTGGTAGTATTAATTGAAGATTTTCGAAGATAAAGTATTCGTGAAATTCACGTTCGATGATTTTAGATTAGCACCAAGCTGAAACTTTTCCCGAGCGAAGTTGAAGCTAAGAAGAAAGCCCTGGCTGAACAGCAGCACAAATATAACGAACTGTTGCTAATGAGGCATGTGGAAAAAATGGTAATTCGGCCCTAATACGATCGCATCGAAATGGGAATCGGAAGGAAAAAAAGGTTAAATTAAATGATGGAGAAGTAGACAAACGGAAAATGTAATTAAGGCAAATATGAGGAAAAATTGGAGGAAAAAAAAATATAGATAAATGGAGAAAAGTAAGGATGGTAGGAAAGAAATGGTAGGAAAAGAAAAACGGGACGAGCGGAAAAGGGCGAAAGTTTTAATTAATAATTTTAAGAAAAACTGAATATTAATCAAATGAGACATGCATATTCAAGAATATACAAAGAAGAATTGTACTGTACGCATGTGGCAGGTCGGCTGGGAATTTCTAATGTACGATAAATTTTCAAAAAATGTCCAATTAAATCATCAAAAAATGTACGATTAAATCTTCAAAAAAATGTCCAATGAAAATTTCAGTATGATATTCGATTAAATGATCCAAAAATGTCCAGTTAAATCATCAAAAAAATTTCTTATTAACTGACCTGAAAATGTTAATTGAATCTTCAAAAAAATGTCCTGAAAATGTTCGAATAAATTATCAAAAAAATGTCCAATATAATGTCTAATTAAATGATCTAAAATGTCCGATGAAACCTTAAGAAGAGTGTTTGTCCAATTAAATGTTCTGAAAATGTATGATTAAATCATCAACAAAATGTCAAATTCACAAAAGTCCTGATTACTACGTATACATGTATGTGCATTGTGTCCGGTCAATCAGGACGTCCTTTTTGAATGCCCCCTAAACCACATACAAAGTAACATAATGAGGACGTTTGTGAATTTGACATCTGTAAGTGCAGCCCGTGCAAAGCAGGGTTTTACGGCTTTTTCAAGAATAAACACGACAATGTGTCGGGACGAAATGATCTTGCGCATTTCTGAAGTAGGATAACATTAATGCTCGTTTATTTTACAGAAAACCTCTTTAGATAAAGAAATCCCAGAGCTAAAATTAAAAATTAAAACTCTGGAAGATGATACGGAAAAACTGAGGAATGAACTAACGGAGGTGAGCTTCGTCGAATTCATGAATATCAATTAGACTTCGCGTATATCAACTCTAGCTAAATAATCGGGCTTTCACTCCTTTGAAAAAATTTTCGAATCTAGGCGGATGACGTTTTGATGTTCAAACAAGTGGACGAATCCACCATAAAAAACATGCATTCAGATTTGAGTTTAATCGACCAAAACATTTCCGACTTAAAAAAGGTGGAAAAGCGGATCGCGCAGGCAACTCAGTTGGTGGGCGGAGGTAGGTCGAGTACGATGGGAGCAATAAGGGATCTTGTATCGGCATTTATAGGGTGTAACGCAAAATCGGGCTGATATTCATCGAAATATTTAGCCTCTGGGTAATCGGTACAAATTTTACGCTACGTCCTTTGCAAAATTTGAATTTAATAATACTTTTTTTGGGAAATTGGTCATCAGAAAGTTTGCGAATGATTAAAAAAATGACGGAATCGAACGAAATCGTGGCCGTTTTATTTGTTTCAGAAAGCACGCGAACTTTGCCGGAAGTGAGCCAAGAAAAATTGGATTTACAGAAAAAATCGTAAGCTTATTTCCCACCGTTGCATTGTCGAGAAACCAGGTCGTAATTGGTCCTGATGAGTTCGTGTCATTCTTTAGCGATGAGCTGCAGAGTGTCTTCAAAATTAAGCAGCAAAAGTTATGTGACTACCAGGAACGTACTCAAGCTCTCCAAGCGGAAGTGAATAAATTGGGAGCGGAACAAGTCCAGATTTCGCGCGATGTCCAAAAAGTAACGCAACTGGAAGATCGCAAGCTGGAACTGGGAAACAGTAACACTGCTCTCAGGCGAGAGATTGAGGATATCAAAACGAAGCTGATGCCGTTCGAGGTGCGCACTAATCAAAGATGTTTTTTTAAGTTGCAGTTTTCTGACCCGAGTAAAGACCCGATTTTTAATTTTTTTTTTCACAGAGTGAAATAAAAGAACTGGAAAAGGTGAAAGAGGAAATTTCCAACCAGAGGGAACAGGCGTCAGATGAAGCGCAAAAGGTGTATAATGAGGTCCAGAATGCGAAGGCCAACATCGTTACCTATCACACTGAAGTGACGAGGTATCCGAGAATCTAAAATATTCGGAAATGCCAGAGCTTTATTTATCGCTTATTTCTACATCGCTAATCTTTATTCTGTAATTTCTAGGTTTCTGGATAGTCAGAGGCCGGAGCTTCTTCAAAAGTGTCAGAAGGAATTGGAAGATGTAGACGCTAAGATGAAGAAGGACGCCGAAAAGAGACAAACTTTAACGGAGCAGATTCGGCAGTTGAACGAAGAATTGAGCGGGCAGGAGGTAAGTTTGTGATATTGCCCGGAGATCCCCCAAAAATGTCCGTATTTGGTGATAAATCTACATCGGGTCCATCTTGTTCGATGCAGACAAAAGTGAGGAACTTGCTCGACAACAAAAAATATAGAGAAAAGAAAGAGCGCGTGGATAACGTGAAGCAAGAAGTCGTAGATTTGAGGAACAGCCTCGGTGGACTGGACCGCAACACTCTTCAAACGTAATTATCGCGCTTGAATTTTAAGATTTGAAGGAAATGAGCATTTAAGCTCAAATTTTAGAAAAATGAAATCTTGTCTAAAAAGCGTTTCTGTCTCGAATGCAGAGAGAAAGAGAAATTGCAGAAGAGGGAAAAACATTACGAATCTAAGGTGATTTTCCCAATTTCTTAAGGAGCTTTTTCGTACGATGACCGAGCGCGTAGCGCAATTGTCTCTCATCTTGGAATCTCGTTAATATAGCGCAGCGAAGCGGATGGACTCCAGAAAGAGTTGGAGGACAGAATTAAAAGAAACGAAGAATTTCTTCGGGAGCCAAAGTACCGCGATGCCGAGGAGAACTATAAAAAAAAGATGATCGAATCCAAGGTAATGATGTCCGGAGAATTATTTCCACGTTCGATTAGTCAGATCGGCCAGTGTCTAATTTAATTTGGATTTTTTTCAGACCACTCAACTTGCCAGCAGCGATTTGAACAAGTATTCATCCGCTCTCGATACGTAAGCTTCAACAAATTCTAAATCCTGGAAAAGTGGCCACCTTTGAATGGTTACCACCTGTTTATGTTGGCCACTTTTTAGTGTATTGTTTTTTCTGTGGTACATCCTGTCTATTGTGTACAGTGACTAGATGAGGGACGAGTCACGTTACATCTTGCGTTAACCCTTGGACATGATGATTCAATACTTTTTTGGTTTTGTGGTTTTTTGCTTCGTGTATTGCAGTCTACTTGTATAAGTGCAGTGTACATGTTCATTATTTTAATTTAATTCAATTCTGGCATTCTTTGTATGGTGACCACTTGTGTACAGTGACCAACATAGTGGTTTTTTTTTGGTGGTCACTCTTAACAGGTTTTACTGAATTTCTGCGGCGTTCAAATTTCCAAATACTTATTCCATATTCAATGTACTTTGCACAGTGCCATAATGCAGTATCATGCCCAAAAGATGGAAACAATTAATAAAATTATTAATGAGCTCTGGTCAAAAACTTACAAGGGAACTGGTAAGTATTTTCCTAAGTTAGGCGAGCTCGCGATATGGATTCTTGGTGTTAATATCAACTCGAAATAATCGATGCACATTTCGGAATAATAAAATTGCGTAATTTCTGCTTCTCGTCCCAGATATTGATTATATCGCCATAAAATCCGACGTCGATGATGTGCAGAACAACGCCAGTGCTAAAAGACGGAAAAAATATGATTATAGAGTAAGTTGTTGATCTAGACCTCGGCTCAGGTTTTTGTGATACCTTGTATATAAAACTCTTGTTTCCGCTTTCGAGAATGTTTGGACCACAATTTTAAATTCAAATTTTGCAGAAATTTCAAAAAGTGATGCCAATTTTCACCATGAAGATAAATTTTGCGCGAGATGTTGTCTAACTTGAATTTTCTGCAATGATGGAAGAATTTGCAAATTTGCAAAATTTCCACGTTTTCCAAGCACAATTTTGCAGAATTTTAAATCTTTTCGTAATACAAATTTTAAAGATTTCCAACCACAGATTTTGCTCTGTTTTTGAGTACTAATTTGTAAATTTTTTCAGTTTCATGTGAGAAATTTAAAAAAAAATTTCAACAGATTCCGAGGACAAATTTGCAAAATTCTCAACCTTTTTTGAATAAATATGTGTAAATTTTTCATTTTTTCATGCTAATTTTGTCAAATTTAAAATACTTAAAAAAAATTGTATTAGTAAATATTGTAAAATCATGGATAACATTGTCACTAGGTCAGAGAAATTCTGGAATTTCTGATTCAGATTCTGGAATTGTCAGGGAAATTGAATATGAATTTCAGGAGGGAACCCTGTCACTATTTTAGTGAACCCCGAATGATTTAAAATCACAATGCTCCCTTCGAGTATCAAAATTGTCACTTTTTAGGTAACAATGCTTAATATTCGGTTTGTATAAACACCTGTTTTAGGTTGTGATGGGCAAAGGAGATGTCGAATATGACATGAGAGGTCGATGCAGCGCAGGGCAAAAGGTCAGTAACGCTAAATGAAATTTTGATTTGAAAATAAATAATGGAATTTAAGGGTTGAATTTATTCTTTAGTTTATTCATTTGTTACGATTGAATAATTGGTTTTGCGTAAAAATGTAAGCTTCAGAATCGCATTAGATTACACAAATTTTGCCTTTATTTCTCCTCTAGGTCTTGGCTTCTCTAATCATTCGCCTGGCTTTGGCGGAGACGTTTTGCCTGAATTGCAACATCTTGGCGCTAGACGAGCCGACGACCAACCTCGATCATGATAACATCGAGGGTCTCGCTGAATCCTTATCCGAGTAAGGAAACTACCGGGTTTTGGTTTTCGTTCGAGGTTAAGGTGCCGTGTCTCGAAATTTCCAGTTTTTATTTCGGTCGTTCGTTCTTCTTTAGCCTCTTAAAAATGCGCTCGGAGCAGCACAATTTCCAGTTGATTGTGATCACTCACGACGAGGATTTTGTAGAGAGATTGGGAAGATCGGAATTTGTCGACTACTATTGGAAAGTCGGAAAGAATGAAAAGTGAGCCTCTCGAAAAAACACCTGACTTGAAAAATTTCATAGTGTAGCATTTGGAGTTGTGAATTTGACGGAAAATTGCCTGGAAATTGACAGGAAAACCTGGAAAAGTCAGGGAAATTTAATGCAGTCACGGGGATCCAAAATTAATACTTCTACAAGGTTAGCTCAGGGTTTATTTTCAGAGTGGAAATTTGCAAAAATGTTCCACATTTTAGGAGTACAAATTTTCAAAATTTTCCACGTTTTCCGGGTACAAATTAGGAAAATTGTCCACGTTTCCGAGTACAAATTAGCAAAATTGTCCACGTTTCCAAGTCCAAATTTGCAAAATTTTCCACGTTTCCGAATACAAATTTGCAAAATTTTCCCCGTTTTCCGAGTACAAATTAGCAAAATATTCCACGTTTTCCATGTACAAATTTTCGAAATTCTCTAGGTTTTCCGAGTACAAAAGTTCAAAATTTGCAGTCAAAGTTCAAAATAGTTCAAAATAAAATTTCAAAACTTCAAAAATTTCATATTTCGAAAAGTTCAACTTTTCCAGGTTTCAAAAAACCTGGTGCTTTGCCAAATTTGCCCAACTGTTGGGCAAATCCCATTTCTCATTTTTAAAAAAAGTCGGGGAAGTTCAAAATAAAATTTCAAAACTTCAAAAATTTCACATTTCGAGAATGTTTCTTTATAAATCTGAATTATGTCAAGTCAGCGTGCACTCGTGGTTTTTTAAATCAAATGTAATGTAAATGAAAATTGCGAGCAGCTCGAGAAATGTAAAATACTCAACGAAATAACCTAATTTTGTGTCTTTCGCAGCGGCCATTCCGAGGTGACCAAGTGGCACGTCAACAGCCTTCCTTAAGCATTCCGCGACCCCGTAGTGTTTCGGGTATTTGTGACCAGTGATGTTTCAAATGTTATTCTTCGCATCGCTACTCATTCCAAATACTTTGATTTTAAATTGAAATTTGTTGGATAAGCGGCCGAAGGACTTTTGCGCTGTACATATTCACGAATAAATACAATTAATACATTTAAACAATTTTAAGTTTCGGTTTGATCTTTTCAGGTTCTGAAATTCTACGACACGGGATGGATGATCAGCGGTTTTGGTTCTGTAAGATGGTATTTATAGTAGAACCTGTCTAAAATCAAACGCTTGGGACCGGGTAAAATTTTGATTTTAGACAGGTTTTGATTTCAGACAGGTTCATCCAGAAACAGCGGCAAAATACGGAATTTCCCTTTTTTTTAAATTCTAGATGAGTCACTAGCTATTGGGCCTCATCTTAGTACACTGTACAGGGAATTTCCTTTTTTTTTCTATTATGGGCCCCATTTTAGTACATGTAAAGTGATTGCATTGCAGCTACTAGCTACATGTACCTGTCACAATTACAAGTACATTGT
>JAQGBX010004617.1:0-15036 GCA_034698745.1 Megaphyllum sjaelandicum | reverse complement strand
CTGGGGGAACCCTGCATAATATTGAATAATATTGAAACAATAATATTAGTGGCTCTTTAAAAACTGGGAAATTTTGTTAATTGTAACTTTTGGCTCTTCGGTCTCAAAAGGTTGCCGACCCCTGCTCTATACACTGAAGCACTGCAGTACAACCAAAAGTCATTTTCTGAGGGGCAATAAATTTATGAATAGCTGGTACTTAAAAGTACCGTCCGGCTCGAAAGGGTTAAACACCTGGAAAAGTCGGGAAAGTTGAATATAAAATTTCTGAGGATATTTGATAATGATTTATTTGTATTTCTACCTTAGCGGTCCGCGAAATATTTTTACTATTTTCAGGGGTCCGCAGGGGAAAAAGTTTGAGAAACGCTGATACATGTACGGGGTTCCCCAAGAAATTTCATAGAAAGAAATTTGTTTAACAACCTGGAAAAGTCAGGTAATTAAACAAATTTCCCTGAGCAACGACAACATTGACATATGCTAATGTTAATACACTGTAGAAAAACGAAATTTCTTTCACTACCAAAACTTTTATTCGCTCAAACTTTCGGCTCTACAGCCTTCTTCAGGAGCTACATGTCTATATACACTGTACATAAACTAATTAATAACATACCAACACATAAAAAGTGTTGGTAGTGTAAGAAATTTCGTTTCGCTGTAATAGAATTATACCTATCACTTGATTATGACGTTGATTGATATGCCAATGTTATCTACGATTTTCAAAATCTAAACAGAACTTTAAAAAAGGTTGAAAATTTTACAAATCGGTATCAAAAACAGTTAATTGAAAGTATGCAAATTTGTGTTCGGAAAACAAGTTAAATTTTTCAAATTTGTTTTCGGAAAGTTTAAAGTCTTTGGAATTTTGTCCTCTGAAATTGTTGAGCATATTGTGCAAATTCCTACTCGGAAAACGTGGCAAACTTTTTCAAATTTGTCCTCGGAAACAGTTGAAAATTTTGCAATATTTACTCGGAAAATTTGGCAAGTCTCTTTTCGGAAACTGTTGAATTTTTTGCAAATTTGAAAGTCGTTATAAGCTAACCAGGTGCGTAAAACATAAATTTTGGATTGTGACAACTGTCAAAGTTTGTGACAAACCGTGATTTTGACGACCGTGAAAGCATACGTTGAATTTCGCTGACGTTTTCAAAATAAGTCATTCTTCCCTGACTTTTACAGACATTGGATACATTCAAGTTGAAGGTTATTCCAGTCGCTTGCCAACCAGTGTCGCATAGTGGTATTGCAGACGCTTTACCACTAAGCGACACTGGTTGGCAAGCGACTGGAATAAGCGTCATCGTGAATGTACCCAATTTTCTAGTTACCTGTCTACTCCAGGTTTGGAGGAACCCTGATGTACATGCAGATACAGAGTTAGTTTTTTTTCTGTACTGAACTATTAAAATCTTTCAACCGTATATAATACAACTTGTGAGACTAGTTTCAAAATCCAAAGAAAAACAAACTTACTGCAAGTACTTCCATGCATAATAACCACTTCTGGAGTAATTTAAATCTGGATTTTTCAAAAAAAAAAAACAAGCAAAAAAACAAACGAAGTAGTCTGGGGGGCGGGGAGGGTGAAGGGGAAAAGGATCGAGGCAATGACCAGACGTGACCGTGAAAGCAACACGTCGAGCGAAAGAGGAAAAAGGAAAGCAGGAAAAGTCATCAGATTAGTTAGTGCGCAGAAGAGGCAGACACGCCACGGCCTGTAGATGTTCCCGTGAAAAACCTTTCAAAGTGCACATTTTGGCAAGTATTTGTACTTAGAATTTTATTCTTGCATAAATAGGATTAATATTTTCGTATTTTGGGTCTGCCAACTATTTTCAACAAAACATCTAGCTTATTTTTATACTGGTATGCATCAATCTTTTGATCCACTTCCTTCGAAAATAGTCAAATTTTATGGTAATGTCAAGGCCCTGACACCGGCGCATCGCGTATACGGTTGCTGTCATGGTCGCATTCCGGATTTCAGGGCCCTAGCTGATAACTTTGGAATCAGGACATCTGCATGCAGCTAGTGCAGTAGTTATAGCATACTAGTATACATGAACATCAATAAATAAACAACTGGATTTTTAAATCAATTTTCAGCAATCGTTTTTATTCAAAGTATAATTAGATTTACCTAAAGCAAAATTCCTGAATCGATCAAGTCAAGCCATTAGCCATTTATGCCTGGGGCGAAGTATGTACTGTACGTACAGTAGTTAGCATTTACTTACATGTATATATACAATGCATCATTGTTATAAAAGAAAATATTCGATGTATCAATGAGCATAATCACTAATCACTGTGCGAGAATGAACATGTACAGTAATTATTCCTCAATAAATTTTGTTATCTTGCTCAACGTTTCGGCATTACATTGCCTTCCTCAGGAGCTGACAATATACATGTACATGTATATAAGTATTAGTATACATAATTTTAGTTTTACATTACAAATACTTTTGGTATATACAGTATGTACACACAGGCACAAAGATTTATAGCGAAAAATGTACTCGCAACGTTTGAGCGTGCAAGAAAATAAAACAACATTGATTGAGAAATAATTAAGTCTCTTCGTCAAATAATACATATAAAATCCAACCACTTGTAGATGCAGAATATTAAACTGGGTTTTAAACCAATTTTCAGCAATATCGCTTTTATTCAAACTAAACATGTAATTAGGTTTAGCATTTTCGGCACATTGATTATTCAACGCAAAATTCCTTTATAAAGTTTAGAATAATTAAACTTACAAAAACAAACCTTTTATGCCAAGGAAGTCATACATGAATAAATGCCACTATTGCCCACTAACTATCTACATTGGAATGCATGCATGCATGGTAAATAATGGACTTAGGGCAGTGACCGGTCACTCTCAGGGGGAAGCGAAGGAAGTGACCCACAAAAAAAAGGCATTGTTTTTTTTTTTTTTTTTTGTAACGATGATATAAGTTTCTTGCATGAAAACACAGAATGGCTAGGAAACATGGTCGTTGATAGACAACGCCTGGAAAAACAATTCAGTCCTGGATTCGAACAAATTTAAGTTAAATCGGCAACAAGATGAACTCAGTTTTATGTTTTAATTAAAAAATAAATCAATATTATGACCACATACATTATGAACATCATGGACATGGCTGAAATTATATTCCTGATTCTAATGGTTAGGAATTCCTAAGCGGTAACAATTAAAAGACTATACCAGCAATATTGAGCATTGAAGATTTCAAAATAAATGTTTATTTGCCAAAAGCATAAAATCAATCATGGGGAAACAAAAGCAGGCTACATTAGGTTTACAATTCTATATTGGCTGGACCTGGACACATTTGAAATTATAATTTGAATTATATGAACTGTCCAAGGCGATGTTAAATAATCTCAACAGATGCTCAGATGATTTTAAAAGCACCTTTACATCCTTCTTATTTAGTGAACTAAAGGAAACCAATTAGATTAGAGCACTACAGACATGGACTTTTTCTTGTTTTTTTTCTTCTGTCCTGCAGTTGGACTGCGGGGCAATTTCTTCTGTTTCACGCACGCATTCATATTCGTTAGAATCACGCATAATAATAAGCACTGGAAATAACCAGTTTCAGACACGTACAAATATAAAAAATTTAAAAAAAGGATAAATGTCCTTGATATCAAAGGGTTAATTGGTAGTGCTCTACCTATATATTAAAATTAAGCCCAAACACGTAAATGTCATACATGTAGCCTACTGTATATACGAAGATATCAGGCAAAAACATTAATTGCATTCCATACAATAGAGAAAATCGATGACAAATATGTTTAAAAAAAAAAACACTCTTGATGCCATTGTTCAAATCTGACAACATGATGGCAGCTTAATGGCATTAAAGCTCTTTGCAGTTCATTACTATGAATTTGGATTTCCTTTTACTAGCTTCCACAAACACCGTTAGTAACTAGCTATTACATATGGGAAGACCCTTGAAGAACAGCGCATATGTCATTCTTGAGCTGCATCACATAAAAATGTTTCAGAATTGTTTATTGACAAATCACCACTAAATCCATAATATGAAGAATTTCATCTCTTATACAGTGTATATACTGTATAGTTGGTAATAATAATAATATCAAAATGCAGTACACGGAAATTTCTAACTAAGAAAATAACTAACACACGTCATGACACAAGTGACTGATATTTGTGCAAAAACCCTTACGTTGTAAATGGATTCATTTTCAGATACCTGGCTCTGCTAACATGTGCTGCTTAAGCGGTTTAAGCATTCTGGTGCTGTTAATGGTTGGTGGGCAGTTTGTAGATGGTGAGGAACCTCGTCAGAAGCATGCCCTCGTTTTCGGAGGAAACGGATTCATCGGAGCTGAAGTGGTACTGCGGCTAATGGACGATGGCTTTATTGTTTCAACTACAAACCGTGGCAACTGGTATTGGGATAACCCTGTACGGGTCAAACCTAGGATTCACCGTCATTATCCATGTGACAGAGACGATGGCATATTGAACTGTTGGGATTTAAGAAACTATGTTAGGGAAGTGGATTTCTTCGACGTGGTCATCGACTTCACGGCATTCAAGCCAAAGACGGTTGAAGATGCCACAAAAGCGCTAGCTGGCAAGGCAGGCTTGTATGTGCTGATCAGCTCAGATTCTGTATACATGGTGAGTCGTCGGGATGAGCACAGAAGTTCAGATCCTGATACTGACGAGGATAAGGATTTGGATGAAGACAGGCCGTGGAAGGAGGAGGATGCAGTAAGGCCTTACTCGGCAACGCTTCAAGAACGCTTGCAAGAACTGGATCCATATGGACACGAAAAAATGGGTGCTGAAGAAGCCCTTATAAAGCAACGTCAGGAAGGAGGAATCCCTTATGTTATTCTTCGTTTACCCGATGTCCTGGGTGCTCGGGATACGACCAACCGCTGGTGGCCTTTGCAACTGTGGGTTGAGTTTTACGAGTATTTCAAGGTGCCGATACGCTTTTCAGAAAAGCTGTGGAATCTAAAAACGAGCTTTGTCTATGTAAACGACGTTGCCGAAGCAGTTTCCATCATCCTCCAACGCAACTCAACCGACATTCTTGATAGGGCTTACAATATCGCCTGTGACGAGTCCAGCAGCATCCCGGATCTTCTGAAACTGGCACAAAGTATCCTGAATATCGAGGGGGTGCAGTACGAGATGCTGGATCCTAAACTAGACGATAATTTGCACGAACCAATTCCAGGCGTATACTACTTGTTTCCCAGCGTTGACTTTGGATCTGTGGATAGCACCCTTGCAAAAACTATTCTGGGTTGGAAACCAACACCACTGAAAACCGCTCTGAAGAATATCACAACTTTCTACAAATGGGCGTTTGGCAAATTTCCCTTGCAGAGAGACAAAGCCATTTCCAGCATAATGATTAATGTGGTACAGCCCGAACAAAAAAATAAAGTTAGAGCAGTTTTTGATGCTGCCATTAAACGTTCTGGTAAGTTATTAAATACTTCGTCCTTCACATTTATTTATTCAGGTGTCATGACATGCACGTTAGATGCCTTTAAATGTATCTCCAACTATGATGCTGGCAGTTTCCCTTTCAATTTGTACACTTACAGTAGCTTAGCCAGATTTCACATAGACAATTTACAAACTTAATTCAAATAAGCTTAAATACATTCTAGCCATGCTAGAGTGTGTAGAGTACAATGTAAGGGTATTAAAGGCATTTGTTAATTTCAACAAACTGATACAATCAGTTTAAAATCACGTTACCTTTCTAATTTTCAAGACGCCTTCAGGCCTCCCCATTATAACCTTAAACTTTAAGAAAAATAGCACGCATCATTTTTTTCTCAAAATTTTATTTCAAAACCTTAAATATATAGCGATATGGAATTTAATACAGAATCTCAAATTCACAATAAAAGTAAACTGTGATTTTCGAGCAATAATTTATTTGTGTTAAAATAAGTTACCATACACAGCAGAAACTAAACGATGTTTCAGGTGAAGAATGATCACTTTTCTTCACAAGCATAAATAAATTTATAACACCCTTCCACTTTGATGTCCATGGCATTGAGTACTAAAATCTCTAATGTTAGATAACTCTAGAAAGAAAATTCAGCACCTATGCAAATTTTCTTACTATCAAGTATAATTCATCAAATAATAAGTATTCTATATGTACATATTAAAACAAATTGGAATCTGCAATTTCTGATGGCAACTTAAATAAAAGTTGCACTAATACGTATTGTATTATATTGCAGAAAAAGAAGCCGAAGAAGAAGAAAAACAAAGTAAACCGAAAGAGGAGCTTTAAATGAGATTTGAATACCTCGAGCATAATCCTAATTAAGAATTGAGTCAAGTCAGATTACATCTAGATTTTGCAAATGGATGACAACAGTCATAATAAAGGAAACGTCTATATGAAAACTAATTTGAACTTACTTTTGGAAGTGTTCCCCTAATAAATTGTTTACATTGCATTTAATTTTAATTTTTTAAAAAAAACTGATAGAATACATGCTGTGTAACTTTCACTTCAACATAACATCTATATTTAAACAAAATTGACAGGAAATAAACTTAGTTAAATAAAATCTCTGCAACAGCTGATCAATGTTTAAAACATTGGAGAAGCTTTATTGATTACAATGGTAAAAATGACAGATGCAATATAATTGGCTAATGAAAGGAAAACATAAAAAATCTTGGACTATTTTACCCAAAGTGAACAACTTAGGACAAAGAATTCCAAAATGTTGTTTCTGTGAACAGTGCGTTATTTTTACTCACTCTCTACAATGAGATGCATTATTAAATGACACAACTAATGACAGCACAAATAATTATGTCACGCAAGTAGGAAGTGCTAATTATAAAATTGTCTTTGATAGTAATATGGGTCTGAACTTGAAATTGTTGATCGTGAATTGGAACCATCACTATTAGTGGGATAGGTAAGGGAGCTGTTAAATGGTTTGGGATCCCTGTAATGGTCCCCTCCCCGAAGTGTTTTGACAGTTGAAGTGTTTGGGACAGACCCCAGAGAATGCAACAAGTTCGGCCCACTCTGAATCAAACTATCAAGAGCCTGTTTAATGCTTGGGTTATCAAAATTGATGAATGGGGCATTCGCTGTGGGATTTTTTGTCATTTGTCCATTGTCGACTGAACTCAATGCTCCAGTGGCATTTCCCCACTTGTTATTAATAGGTTCTGGTCTATTGGTGTAAGTATTTTCCGACAGAGTTGTCTGAGATCTCAGTGGTTGATTTGTCATTAAACTAAAAATTTTCTCCTGAAAAACGCTGATTTGTGGCTTCTCCACACATTGATTCATATTATCTATAATTAAATTGAAAAACTATGTTAATTTTACAATACAGTGCAAGACTAGTTTACGATGAACCTCAAAACATTCCTTGACATTTATTAGTTTTTGTGAGGTATACCGCAAACACATTCGTAAGAAACGTATCAATCCAACGTTTGTGGGAATTGGGCCGAAAGTTCGATCAGCATACGATTTTTCGAAGAATGTTTTGACGTTCTAAAACCAAGTAGAAAACTAAGTTTTACAAACCTTGCAAATTGGCATTGTTTGAAGAAGCACTGGAATGTAGACCCCTATTTTCGGCAAGCAAACGTTCGCGGCAGTCTTGCAGATGTGAAATAACGCGATTCAACGCCTTGAGTGATAATTGTTTGCCATCGGCCAACAGATGAAACAGAAATTTTATGTCCTTTGAATTAGTAGTTAATGGCAAAACACGGCCACCAGACCCAACACTGTTTTGGCTTGACTGAGACACAGTCGATGGTATGAAATCGTGGGGTTGCATAATGGCTGATGAGATGTTTTCTTGAGCAACAACTTTTCTGGCCGTCATTTCGCGCTTGTAATTATCAAAATTACGACTTATCAGTAGCATGGCATCTTCCAGGGGCATGTTACGATGTTCTGTATTTCAGAGGATAATTGCATTAAATTGCGATAAAATATATAATCTGCACTGTTAACTTGGAGAATACTAGTACAGTATCAAGTTAAGAATTGACATGCCCATGCCATACACAACTGTTTAATGAAATAGTTCAGCAAAGAGTACTTCCCCCACAATCGATCGGCAGGTCAATACAATCCATAGATACTTTTATTATCAATAAATTTCTGATTTCTTATGTATCTCTGATACATTATGGAAAGAGCAGAAAGTAGTTTAAGTATGGATAAAAATGACAGAGTTCCCCCAGAAATTTCATATTCCATTCCAGGTTTTGAAACAAATTTCCCTGATAAACAACAAATTTGAAATACGCTTGGTTATGTGTAGGGCCTATATTTAATTTTGCAATTCTGTTTTTAAATTTTCTCAAATTTGTACTCGGAAAAACCTGTACATTTGGAAAATTAGTTCTCTGAAAAGGTTGAGAATATTGCCAATTTGTCCTCAGTATCTCGGAAACTGTTAAAAATTGTACGAATCTATACTCTAAAACAATTGCAAATTTTTGCCCGGAAAACATGGGAAATTTTTCAAGTTTGTCTTTGGAAACTTTCAAATTTTGCAAATTTGGCATCTGAAATTGTTCAAAATTTTGCAAATTTGAACTGACATTTTGGAAATTGGGCCCGAGCTAACCACACAGAAGTATTAATTTTGGATTGTGACATTATTACGTTGAATTTCCGATTTTTTCAAAATAATTCATTCTTTCCTGACTTTTCTAGGTTTAGGGGTACCCCGAATAAAGAGAAAACTCAAGTTTCTTACCTTGTGGTGTGCCATACAAAATATTGACAGTTATCGATTTGTGTACTTTATTCTGGGAAGTAACAACTAGCGCATAAAGGCATCGCCTTGAGCTTATGTCTTCCAATATCTGTAAGATTGGCGATTTTTCTTTTGGAAACAGGATATCCACTTTCATTCCCATATATTTAAGCCGTAGTTCCAGAGATTCTGCATAGTCGCTGAAAAATTGCATGAGCCTTTTATTAGATTAAATTCAATAATTAAAAATTCAAACTCCTATTAAATTTTTACCTCAATGATTGGTTGCAAACAATAATTTCGCAATCATTTGCTTGAGGGCTCCGTTCTCTTTCAATTTCAGCAGTAACATTCCTAATTATAAAAAATGAAGGATATGAAATAATGTAAATAAAATGCTTCTGAACTGCATTTGTCAAAAAAAATTTAAAAAAAACAGCCCTGGACAAAATTTTAAAATGGAATGATCTTAAGATTTCACTTAGTAAGTTTTATTAAACCAATAACCCTGAAGCTATGAAAAATGCAAACGATTAATTCACTATGTTTGACCAATTTCTTAGAAAATGTACACACTTTTGCCAGATTCTAATGTTTAACTTTGACTAACATGGACGTGTTTATTTCAGTTTTACTACACTTTTTTATTGATAATTTCCTGTTTGAAAACAGTCTGAAGCTTGTTTAAATACTTAACACAAACAATACCTGAAACAAGAGCCTTTTTTTGTTCTCAGAAAGACTGACACAAGTGCATTTCGCTGTACAAATAAAATTTTGGTTTTATGCAGTTAAAACCTCTACATGTATTATATAAAACAGGAGCACTAAACGGATTAAATCCATACCTGAAAATGAAGAAAGTGATTGGCAAGTGCCAGAGACTAGTTTATTGTTGAAAAAAAATACCAATCACTACTTGATCATCTTTAAACTGATAAATTACTCTTAAAAGTAGCCATGAGCTCTTTCGCAGTTGTATGTCCATTTCTGAACTTTTTAATCCACCCATAAACTTAAATTATGTTTGGATATTCCACAGACCTTAAACATTTCACACATTTCTGCTCCAGAAATGCTTTCAAGAGTTCAGAAATGAACAACAGACCTCTGCTGAGCCACTATCGCCTCGGAGTCCATCTTTGCTTTGGGATTTTATGCACTTACAAATAAATATTTATTTTAATTTTGAAAAATGTTCAGTTATGATAGAAAAAAATTCCAAAACAAACAAAAAATGCAGAAACTTAATGAACACGCCACGTAAATAGACTAGAAAAGTTTCATACCTGGATTTATATGGTAGTGCGTTGAGTTGTTCATAGGGATTACTACTTAATGGGCGATTAGCATCGATGATTTTGGTGCCATAGCCTGGTTCTCCAATTCTATCATCTGCACGACCATGCCTATAAACAGAAACATTGATTTAAAAATCTTCATTTCAACCTTGCCTTCATTAAGAGCTTGTCATTTGGGCTTAAATTACCTTGAAGTTGTGTTTCCTTCCTGAGAATAAGGATCATCATTTTCCCTTTCAACTCTTGTTGGTGACCTGTCACGGTATGATGATCTAGAATAGCTATCGCGTGAATAGTCTCTACTGCATCCCGTTATAATAGTGCATGTAAAAAGCACCAATTGCATTTTCAGAATGTGTACTATCAAACAAAATATGCTCAAAATAGAAGTAACAGCATAAAAGGTAAGTAAAAACCACCTTTTGGAAACGCTCGATGAATTGCGCTGCGATACTGTAAATCTTGGTTTTTCTTCGAACTTACTATCTTTTACTAAACGAACATCTTCATGTTCCAATAAATATACTTTCCATTAGTTCAGAATTTGCAATGTCCACAATGGATCAGATTACATATGCATTAATTAGCCTGAGAGCAACCTTAAAAATTGAACAGGGTTCCCCCAGAAATTTCAAATTTAACTTCCCTGACTTCTACAGGCTTTTAAGAAAATTTCCATGACCAAAAACAAAATTTACATATGCCACTATTATCTACGAATTTGCAAATGGTGTTTCACTTTGGTACTTTGCAAATTATCATGAACATTTCTTGAAAATTTCACATATTTGTATTTGGAAAAGGTTGAAATCGTTGGCAATTTGTCCTCACAATCTGTTGAAAATTTTCATAGTTTTTCGAATCTATAATCGAAAACAACTGTAAATGCTGCAAATTTTTGCTCATAAAACTTGGAAAATTTTCGCCAATTTTATTCGGAAAACGTGGAAAATTTTGCAAATAAGCCCCGAGAATACCACGTATAAGCATTTATTCCAGGTTTTCCAGGTCTGGGGGAAACCTGTTGCATGTGAAATGGGATCCTTACCTAATTTTCTGCCCCTAAAAGAGTTATTGTGCACTTCCTTGATAGCTGTTAGTGCAGCTGCCTCATTCTCGTACTGAATATAAGTGAATGTCCGGTGCTGGGAAACACCTTGAAACAAATGTTACTAAACAATTACACCGTGATTAATACTGATCAAACTCCACAACAAATATTACCTTACTCGGCATTCTCAAGCTTTTTAACATAATTAAATAAAATGTATCTAAAGTGGTCTGATTTGCTTTAGAATGCATATAAATAGTTGCTGGATGATTATATACAACAGAAGCAGGGAAATAAAATACATAAATATATATATATATAGAGTATTTATCAACCCAAACGTTAGTACTGTATTTCTTAGAGTGACAAACCTGTCAAAACATTCATATTAAAACCAGCATAAAGCTCTGACAAATTGTATTATACTTTGCAGCATACAATTAACGGAAAATACTGGGTTAATTCATAAAATAAATATGCTTTTGTAAATTTCTCTAGAAATTAACAGGAGCTAACAGGTCACCTTTTTGTTTTCTCATATCAAGCTCTGACGAAAATTGATTTTCAAAATAATTAGACAGTAAATCCATATATTTTGAAGTCAACACTTGTTAATCAAGTTAGTCAATTGCTGACATTAATTTACTGACTTAAAAAAACGATGCAACTTTCTTAAACAATATTTCTTTTAAACATAACGTTTCAACGCTGTACGAGTCTTCAGCAGGTGTCACTGTGGCCATATTTAGAGCATCATCTCCTATATATTCTTTGGTAGGGATAAATTTTGAAAATTATTCCATACCGTGATCCATCAACTGAGAACAGGTCACCAAGTTTCCATACCATGGCTGAAAGTTTTCTAAAGATGTAGAGGAGATGATGCTATGTGTATCGCCACAGTGACACCTGATAAAGATGCATACAGCATTGAATTGTTGGATAATATTAATATATTGAAAAATATTGGCTGAGAAAGTCATGGCGTCTTTATTAAATAGGTAACACCAACCACTTGAAGATGAACTACAAAACATTGTTTCTTATGAAATTGGGACAAACAGTCATGTTACTTGGTTTTCTTCCTTCCTGCTTTTTAAAAACCAAACTAGCTGCCAATGAGATGAAGGCCATATAAAAAAGAGCAATAGCATACACGACTTATTGGCAACATTCAAGGTTTTAAAAACAGAAAGTGAGCAGTAATGTTACCAAACTGTTCATCTCTATTCTATGGCAGAAATGTCCGTTTTTTGCATCTGCCAAGAATATACACAGCTGATTTTATTCCAAAGTCCAAACCAGAGAATACATTGTTTAATAACTGAAATTTACAATGCAACTCTTGATGGAACTCATAAATTTTATTCACGTCACCCACAAAATTGTAACTCATCTGTAGCCTACATCTTTTTTTTCATTTAGTAAAGGTGTAAACATGTTTCATACTTCCTGAGCTAGTAAGTTTTTCATAAATTTTAAACATTGTAGTACTGGGTTTAGGGCCACCTTAAATGATGCTTCATTTACAGGTACATATGCTGGCTATCAAGTATCAACAATGGTAACTCAATGACAATCACAATTGTTGTTGTTATCATGCAATATGATTTTCAATTAAAATTGCACAGCTTTCAACAAATGTGTAGGCCTACTGTCAACTTTATTTTACACCTGTAATTGTATTATTTCAGATTTTGGAATTATTAATACTTGCCTAAAACTTTCCCATACATGTTGAACTTATCTTCGATAGATTCCAGTGAAACCTTATCATCTAAATTGTTGGCAATAATTCGGCTCTTCAGATGTTTTGGTTCGTCAAAATGGCGTTCAGAATGCCCAACATCACGAATTATCCTATCTCTTCCTTTGGAGATGCTCATGTTGATTTTCTGAAAGAAAGGTTACATGTGAAATGACATTGAAACAGATTTTCATTAGTTTTCTTAACCAATGATAAAATATCAAAAATTGCAAATATTAAATTTGGTGTTAAGATTTATTAGTTTACACTAAATCCAATCAGCTTGGCTGCGTCATCTTAATAAATTTCACTGCATGCATGATTATTATGATTGACTAGTTAACTAATAAATCTATTTAATGGCAACAAAAGTGCATGGTCAGGCAGTGCAAAAACGGTGGCCAAATTTGCTAAATCTCGTAACTCCCTTTGTTACGTTTCATATAAAAAAGCCAGGGTAGCCAACCACAGATCCAAACTTGTACCTCAAAAACAATACCATACATTGTTTGGTTGGAAGGGAATTGAGAATTTTTTAAAAAGCCTGGAATTACATTAAATCTCCAAGAAAAGGGCCTAACTCAATATCTGCCCTGGTTAGCAAAGATGGAAACGTGACTTCTGATTGTCATGAAATGGCACATTTTTAACTCAATTCCAGTGAGTTTTTGTCAAAGAAAAATCTAGCTTGGAAAATTTTGAAATTACTACCGAGTCTGTAATGGAAAATGGGCAGGTTTCTAGTGAGGGTGTTAAGAAGCTTCTTGAATCATTATCTCCTTAAAAATGCATGGGGCCTGATAACATTTCACCAAAAGTTCTCAAGGAACTGGCTCCTGTAAAAAGACTTTCTTTCAAAGCTGTTTCAGCAATATCCTCATTTCTAACAGACAGGCAGGAAGAGTGCAAAGGGTTGTAATCAATGGGAACAAAGCAAAACTGGGATGACGTACTAGTACTTTGGTGTAACACAGGGAAGCATTCTTGATCCCCAAATTTTTGTTTGTTAGTGGATTCTTAACGTTGGCCTATTTTTGCAACGTGGCTAAACACCAACACCAGGGGATGTGCCAGCGACCCCTAACTGGAAATTTTGCCTACAAATGGGGACTTGCACCCCAAGAGGGATCTTTAGCGTGAATAGAGCAAACGGGATCTACATGAGACCTCGGTTAAACTCTTATCGGAAAAGAGCCGACACAAAGTATTTTTCACATTCTGAAAATTTTCACCAACCTTGACCAGGGAGTGAACCCCGCTAGTTAGGATTGAGAGGCAAGCGCATAACCTACTCGACTATCAGCATAGGCCCACCTTGTTCAATTTAATTCAATACCCTGCAGTCAGCATACATAGGGCCATGTAACAGGGGGAGTCAATTCATCTCACTAGAATGTAGGCCTACTAGTGATCTGCAACACGATGGACCCCAGCATTGTCAATAAATTGGATTTTCCTGTTTGAGGCTATCCTTAGCTAATCCATTCCAATACCGGATTGCACATGGAAAGAACGACCAGTGGAACGCATCCATATGAGAGCGGTGCTCCTTCAATGGGTTAAGCCCCGTCCACACCAAGAGCAATTGGCAATAAAAATGAGCAATGGGCAATAGCTCCAGGCCATTGCTCAAGTGGCCCTTTTAGAGACATGGAGCGTCCACGCCAAAAACTACATGAAAAAAGAGCAATGAGCAATATTTCATCACGTGACGCGCTTATCGTCTGCTAGAAACGATTTTGCAGACGACAGCAACGTTTAAAATCCCCTTCAACACGTGCACTGCAGCTATTTGAAAAACAACCTACAGCCTTCATAAACAATGTTTTGATGTTTTTCAAATAATCAGTAGCTATTTCTAACTTAAAATGTAGTCTAATGTAGCTGTTTAATAATGATAATAATATTATTTAATAATACTGAACAGCTACGAGTAGCTGCTATTCGCAAGCGCCAATAAATCCAGAGGGCGCTGCTGTTAACCCTTTCACTGTCGAATTATGATTCCCTTATCCAAACTTTTTGAAACTTTGGAAAATGTAACAATAGGCCTATATTATTAATATGTTCTCTGAATTTTTTCAGATTTTTTTATTGAAAATTAAAAGTTTTACAAAACGTCACTTCGA